>JACCIA010000003.1:0-255000 GCA_018906985.1 Apocrypta bakeri
TGTTTCTCTATTTTATTCTTTTTCAAAGACCTCAAGGATTCTTGCATCGTATAATACGTAGAACGTATGTATACATCGTTTTATGTTAATTGGTTAACATTATAAAAAACTCTAAAAAAATAAAGTTATTCTGTAATATAATGTTAAAGCATAATGTTAGAGAATAAGTTTTAAAAATTGAATTAAAAAATATGCTCCCACCAAATACAATTTGTACTTATACACTAACTTTGCACAGCTATATAATGGCAAATTACTTAGCGGCAATTCCTTATTCATGTAAGGGACATTAACCAGAAAAGCCACACAGCCTCCTCTATCTCAAACACAAAAGTATAACCGTTCCCTAACTTCCTCGAACCAAAAACTCTTTCCTCAGTCAACGAGCCTCGCTAATTGTGACATAAAGTTGCCAACTTTTCAAAATTCTCGCGAATTTCGCGCGTCTGTCTCATTAGCTCAAGCCAGGGTACATCCTTCATCGTATAGAAGAGGTGCAGGACTGACGGGGCGCTCAAGTTCGTCGAGTCAGTGGAGGAAGAGGGGGGCGAAGAGGAGAGAAGAGAAGATATGGAAGAACATTTTCTCGGGTAGTTCGCGCAAATACCGCGCACCACTGCTCCTCGGCCGGGAATATTAAGGCTCTGACTGCACAAATATTTCAAGCTGGCATTAGCGCTAACGCGTTGAATTTCCGAGGAGTGAAGAGCGGCTTGTGAATACGGAATCGTGCAAGCTTCAGCGAGAAAAGTCGAGTGACAATGTACGGAAACCACAGCGAAGAGAATGAATTGGGAATGGCAAAGTGGTGAAACAAGATGAGATTGGAGAAGGAGTGTTATTATTTATTTTCCTTTCTTTTTACCATATCATAAAACTAATAACAATTGACGCTTCAGGATTGTCGAAATAATATTGATTTTAATAGAAATGAAATCGGCATATAAAAATAGCTTTCTTGTTTAAATATCGAAATTTAAAGGCGAAGCTAATAATTCAAAAAGCTGAAGCATCTGACACGCACGTCGGACACAAGTGGACTTAATGCACGTGAGAAAGTGGTCACTACTTGTGTTCAGACCGGGAATCCTGCCACGTATGTCCACTTCGTCGTACATTTCCTGGATCGCCTCTATCGCTTGTCGTCGCAAAAAACCAAGTATATACTTTCGTATTCGTTCGTTGGCGACATGGCGCAATCGCGCAAAAATGCCACCGTGGAAGCCATTGATTACCCGACAAAAATGCAACGGACTTAGAAGTAGTAGAAATAAAAACATCTTCAATAAAGTAGCAATCGCTGATAGGAATTGCGAGAAAATTGCTTATTCAACAAAGAAATAGTTTGGTACCAAAAGAATCTTAAAATAAATCTGATGATTTGATCCCTTTTTTATTGTCAAACAATACAAATAGATTGTCTAAAATCACAAGAAACGATACCAAGAACATGCTGGCTTCCTAAGAAGTCATACAAAGTGTACAAATACCAATTGCTACTAATATTGCTTGTCCTTGATAATCAAATGAGAACCAGCGTCACCAGTTTCCAAATTTGTATTATTATTGAAATAGCAATGAATAATTATTACTTTTAGCAAAAAGATTTCTGAGAATTTGGTAAGAACTACAATACGTATGAAGAAAATGATAAAATTTTGCAAAAAGGTAAGGGGTACCAACGGCACGCGGGGTTCCCAGCGGTCACCCATCCAAGTACTAACCGCGCCTAATGCTGCTTAACTTCGGTGATCGGACGAGAACCGGTGTATTCAGCGTAGTATGGCTGTTGGCAGATGTTACATGCAGAGTATTTCGAAAAATGATTAAAGAAATATCTATCGTATCGTTGCAACTCGAGGGAACTTGTATCGTCGAAAGATATCTCCTGCCGTAGGTCGGCCGGGTTGAAGGGTATGTCCTGAGAAAGAATGGGGACGTACACTGTATTTGAAGAGGAGAAATGCCATCGCTCCACGCGCAGAAAGCCTGATAGTGGAGGTAGCGAAATTGATAAACATGACGAACATGTACTTGGGACTAGAGTAAAATTGGATTATCGGAAAACATTTCTTACCACAGGTCGTGCGGGCCCAAGGGTATGTCATGAGAAGGAATGGGGACGTACTTTGTACTTGAAGATGCGCCAAACAATAATTAGTAGCGGCGCTAATTTGATAGTGACTATGACCAAGGTAAAAAATATATCGTTGGCGGTATTCAAAGTTTTCAAAACGTCAAAAAGTTTGGTACCAACGGCACGCGGGGTTCCCAAGCGGTCACCCATCCAAGTACTAACCGCGCCTAATGCTGCTTAACTTCGGTGATCGGACGAGAACCGGTGTATTCAGCGTAGTATGGCTGTTGGCAGATGTTACATGCAGAGTATTTCGAAAAATGATTAAAGAAATATCTATCGTATCGTTGCAACTCGAGGGAACTTGTATCGTCGAAAGATATCTCCTGCCGTAGGTCGGCCGGGTTGAAGGGTATGTCCTGAGAAAGAATGGGGACGTACACTGTATTTGAAGAGGAGAAATGCCATCGCTCCACGCGCAGAAAGCCTGATAGTGGAGGTAGCGAAATTGATAAACATGACGAACATGTACTTGGGACTAGAGTAAAATTGGATTATCGGAAAACATTTCTTACCACAGGTCGTGCGGGCCCAAGGGTATGTCATGAGAAGGAATAGGGACGTACTTTGTACTTGAAGATGCGCCAAACAATAATTAGTAGCGGCGCTAATTTGATAGTGACTATGACCAAGGTAAAAAATATATCGTTGGCGGTATTCAAAGTTTTCAAAACGTCAAAAAGTTTGGTACCAACGGCACGCGGGGTTCCCAAGCGGTCACCCATCCAAGTACTAACCGCGCCTAATGCTGCTTAACTTCGGTGATCGGACGAGAACCGGTGTATTCAGCGTAGTATGGCTGTTGGCAGATGTTACATGCAGAGTATTTCGAAAAATGATTAAAGAAATATCTATCGTATCGTTGCAACTCGAGGGAACTTGTATCGTCGAAAGATATCTCCTGCCGTAGGTCGGCCGGGTTGAAGGGTATGTCCTGAGAAAGAATGGGGACGTACACTGTATTTGAAGAGGAGAAATGCCATCGCTCCACGCGCAGAAAGCCTGATAGTGGAGGTAGCGAAATTGATAAACATGACGAACATGTACTTGGGACTAGAGTAAAATTGGATTATCGGAAAACATTTCTTACCACAGGTCGTGCGGGCCCAAGGGTATGTCATGAGAAGGAATAGGGGACGTACTTTGTACTTGAAGATGCGCCAAACAATAATTAGTAGCGGCGCTAATTTGATAGTGACTATGACCAAGGTAAAAAATATATCGTTGGCGGTATTCAAAGTTTTCAAAACGTCAATCAAAAAGTTTGGTACCAACGGCACGCGGGGTTCCCAAGCGGTCACCCATCCAAGTACTAACCGCGCCTAATGCTGCTTAACTTCGGTGATCGGACGAGAACCGGTGTATTCAGCGTAGTATGGCTGTTGGCAGATGTTACATGCAGAGTATTTCGAAAAATGATTAAAGAAATATCTATCGTATCGTTGCAACTCGAGGGAACTTGTATCGTCGAAAGATATCTCCTGCCGTAGGTCGGCCGGGTTGAAGGGTATGTCCTGAGAAAGAATGGGGACGTACACTGTATTTGAAGAGGAGAAATGCCATCCTCCACGCGCAGAAAGCCTGATAGTGGAGGTAGCGAAATTGATAAACATGACGAACATGTACTTGGGACTAGAGTAAAATTGGATTATCGGAAAACATTTCTTACCACAGGTCGTGCGGGCCCAAGGGTATGTCATGAGAAGGAATAGGGGACGTACTTTGTACTTGAAGATGCGCCAAACAATAATTAGTAGCGGCGCTAATTTGATAGTGACTATGACCAAGGTAAAAAATATATCGTTGGCGGTATTCAAAGTTTTCAAAACGTCAAAAAGTTTGGTACCAACGGCACGCGGGGTTCCCAAGCGGTCACCCATCCAAGTACTAACCGCGCCTAATGCTGCTTAACTTCGGTGATCGGACGAGAACCGGTGTATTCAGCGTAGTATGGCTGTTGGCAGATGTTACATGCAGAGTATTTCGAAAAATGATTAAAGAAATATCTATCGTATCGTTGCAACTCGAGGGAACTTGTATCGTCGAAAGATATCTCCTGCCGTAGGTCGGCCGGGTTGAAGGGTATGTCCTGAGAAAGAATGGGGACGTACACTGTATTTGAAGAGGAGAAATGCCATCGCTCCACGCGCAGAAAGCCTGATAGTGGAGGTAGCGAAATTGATAAACATGACGAACATGTACTTGGGACTAGAGTAAAATTGGATTATCGGAAAACATTTCTTACCACAGGTCGTGCGGGCCCAAGGGTATGTCATGAGAAGGAATAGGGGACGTACTTTGTACTTGAAGATGCGCCAAACAATAATTAGTAGCGGCGCTAATTTGATAGTGACTATGACCAAGGTAAAAAATATATCGTTGGCGGTATTCAAAGTTTTCAAAACGTCAAAAAGTTTGGTACCAACGGCACGCGGGGTTCCCAAGCGGTCACCCATCCAAGTACTAACCGCGCCTAATGCTGCTTAACTTCGGTGATCGGACGAGAACCGGTGTATTCAGCGTAGTATGGCTGTTGGCAGATGTTACATGCAGAGTATTTCGAAAAATGATTAAAGAAATATCTATCGTATCGTTGCAACTCGAGGGAACTTGTATCGTCGAAAGATATCTCCTGCCGTAGGTCGGCCGGGTTGAAGGGTATGTCCTGAGAAAGAATGGGGACGTACACTGTATTTGAAGAGGAGAAATGCCATCGCTCCACGCGCAGAAAGCCTGATAGTGGAGGTAGCGAAATTGATAAACATGACGAACATGTACTTGGGACTAGAGTAAAATTGGATTATCGGAAAACATTTCTTACCACAGGTCGTGCGGGCCCAAGGGTATGTCATGAGAAGGAATAGGGACGTACTTTGTACTTGAAGATGCGCCAAACAATAATTAGTAGCGGCGCTAATTTGATAGTGACTATGACCAAGGTAAAAAATATATCGTTGGCGGTATTCAAAGTTTTCAAAACGTCAAAAAGTTTGGTACCAACGGCACGCGGGGTTCCCAAGCGGTCACCCATCCAAGTACTAACCGCGCCTAATGCTGCTTAACTTCGGTGATCGGACGAGAACCGGTGTATTCAGCGTAGTATGGCTGTTGGCAGATGTTACATGCAGAGTATTTCGAAAAATGATTAAAGAAATATCTATCGTATCGTTGCAACTCGAGGGAACTTGTATCGTCGAAAGATATCTCCTGCCGTAGGTCGGCCGGGTTGAAGGGTATGTCCTGAGAAAGAATGGGGACGTACACTGTATTTGAAGAGGAGAAATGCCATCGCTCCACGCGCAGAAAGCCTGATAGTGGAGGTAGCGAAATTGATAAACATGACGAACATGTACTTGGGACTAGAGTAAAATTGGATTATCGGAAAACATTTCTTACCACAGGTCGTGCGGGCCCAAGGGTATGTCATGAGAAGGAATAGGGACGTACTTTGTACTTGAAGATGCGCCAAACAATAATTAGTAGCGGCGCTAATTTGATAGTGACTATGACCAAGGTAAAAAATATATCGTTGGCGGTATTCAAAGTTTTCAAAACGTCAAAAAGTTTGGTACCAACGGCACGCGGGGTTCCCAAGCGGTCACCCATCCAAGTACTAACCGCGCCTAATGCTGCTTAACTTCGGTGATCGGACGAGAACCGGTGTATTCAGCGTAGTATGGCTGTTGGCAGATGTTACATGCAGAGTATTTCGAAAAATGATTAAAGAAATATCTATCGTATCGTTGCAACTCGAGGGAACTTGTATCGTCGAAAGATATCTCCTGCCGTAGGTCGGCCGGGTTGAAGGGTATGTCCTGAGAAAGAATGGGGACGTACACTGTATTTGAAGAGGAGAAATGCCATCGCTCCACGCGCAGAAAGCCTGATAGTGGAGGTAGCGAAATTGATAAACATGACGAACATGTACTTGGGACTAGAGTAAAATTGGATTATCGGAAAACATTTCTTACCACAGGTCGTGCGGGCCCAAGGGTATGTCATGAGAAGGAATAGGGACGTACTTTGTACTTGAAGATGCGCCAAACAATAATTAGTAGCGGCGCTAATTTGATAGTGACTATGACCAAGGTAAAAAATATATCGTTGGCGGTATTCAAAGTTTTCAAAACGTCAAAAAGTTTGGTACCAACGGCACGCGGGGTTCCCAAGCGGTCACCCATCCAAGTACTAACCGCGCCTAATGCTGCTTAACTTCGGTGATCGGACGAGAACCGGTGTATTCAGCGTAGTATGGCTGTTGGCAGATGTTACATGCAGAGTATTTCGAAAAATGATTAAAGAAATATCTATCGTATCGTTGCAACTCGAGGGAACTTGTATCGTCGAAAGATATCTCCTGCCGTAGGTCGGCCGGGTTGAAGGGTATGTCCTGAGAAAGAATGGGGACGTACACTGTATTTGAAGAGGAGAAATGCCATCGCTCCACGCGCAGAAAGCCTGATAGTGGAGGTAGCGAAATTGATAAACATGACGAACATGTACTTGGGACTAGAGTAAAATTGGATTATCGGAAAACATTTCTTACCACAGGTCGTGCGGGCCCAAGGGTATGTCATGAGAAGGAATAGGGACGTACTTTGTACTTGAAGATGCGCCAAACAATAATTAGTAGCGGCGCTAATTTGATAGTGACTATGACCAAGGTAAAAAATATATCGTTGGCGGTATTCAAAGTTTTCAAAACGTCAAAAAGTTTGGTACCAACGGCACGCGGGGTTCCCAAGCGGTCACCCATCCAAGTACTAACCGCGCCTAATGCTGCTTAACTTCGGTGATCGGACGAGAACCGGTGTATTCAGCGTAGTATGGCTGTTGGCAGATGTTACATGCAGAGTATTTCGAAAAATGATTAAAGAAATATCTATCGTATCGTTGCAACTCGAGGGAACTTGTATCGTCGAAAGATATCTCCTACCGTAGGTCGGCCGGGTTGAAGGGTATGTCCTGAGAAAGAATGGGGACGTACACTGTATTTGAAGAGGAGAAATGCCATCGCTCCACGCGCAGAAAGCCTGATAGTAGAGGTAGCGAAATTGATAAACATGACGAACATGTACTTGGGACTAGAGTAAAATTGGATTATCGGAAAACATTTCTTACCACAGGTCGTGCGGGCCCAAGGGTATGTCATGAGAAGGAATAGGGACGTACTTTGTACTTGAAGATGCGCCAAACAATAATTAGTAGCGGCGCTAATTTGATAGTGACTATGACCAAGGTAAAAAATATATCGTTGGCGGTATTCAAAGTTTTCAAAACGTCAAAAAGTTTGGTACCAACGGCACGCGGGGTTCCCAAGCGGTCACCCATCCAAGTACTAACCGCGCCTAATGCTGCTTAACTTCGGTGATCGGACGAGAACCGGTGTATTCAGCGTAGTATGGCTGTTGGCAGATGTTACATGCAGAGTATTTCGAAAAATGATTAAAGAAATATCTATCGTATCGTTGCAACTCGAGGGAACTTGTATCGTCGAAAGATATCTCCTGCCGTAGGTCGGCCGGGTTGAAGGGTATGTCCTGAGAAAGAATGGGGACGTACACTGTATTTGAAGAGGAGAAATGCCATCGCTCCACGCGCAGAAAGCCTGATAGTGGAGGTAGCGAAATTGATAAACATGACGAACATGTACTTGGGACTAGAGTAAAATTGGATTATCGGAAAACATTTCTTACCACAGGTCGTGCGGGCCCAAGGGTATGTCATGAGAAGGAATAGGGACGTACTTTGATACTTGAAGATGCGCCAAACAATAATTAGTAGCGGCGCTAATTTGATAGTGACTATGACCAAGGTAAAAAATATATCGTTGGCGGTATTCAAAGTTTTCAAAACGTCAAAAAGTTTGGTACCAACGGCACGCGGGGTTCCCAAGCGGTCACCCATCCAAGTACTAACCGCGCCTAATGCTGCTTAACTTCGGTGATCGGACGAGAACCGGTGTATTCAGCGTAGTATGGCTGTTGGCAGATGTTACATGCAGAGTATTTCGAAAAATGATTAAAGAAATATCTATCGTATCGTTGCAACTCGAGGGAACTTGTATCGTCGAAAGATATCTCCTACCGTAGGTCGGCCGGGTTGAAGGGTATGTCCTGAGAAAGAATGGGGACGTACACTGTATTTGAAGAGGAGAAATGCCATCGCTCCACGCGCAGAAAGCCTGATAGTGGAGGTAGCGAAATTGATAAACATGACGAACATGTACTTGGGACTAGAGTAAAATTGGATTATCGGAAAACATTTCTTACCACAGGTCGTGCGGGCCCAAGGGTATGTCATGAGAAGGAATAGGGACGTACTTTGATACTTGAAGATGCGCCAAACAATAATTAGTAGCGGCGCTAATTTGATAGTGACTATGACCAAGGTAAAAAATATATCGTTGGCGGTATTCAAAGTTTTCAAAACGTCAAAAAGTTTGGTACCAACGGCACGCGGGGTTCCCAAGCGGTCACCCATCCAAGTACTAACCGCGCCTAATGCTGCTTAAAACTTCGGTGATCGGACGAGAACCGGTGTTTTTTTTTTTTTATAGGAAGTTTATTGTCCAAAATAAATGAAATTGTTACATATAATATTTATCCTCAATAAACAATGGATTTACAAATATAAAATGCTATGACAAAAGGTGCCGATATTTCGACAGCACGGCGCAGTCTTACATTATTTTTACTTATATAAATGAGTCTTAATAATTATATTGTAGTTGCTTTTCTTAGCATTTCTACCTTTTTTTTATGTTCATGTGTCAAAAAAAATTTGGGAAAAATTAACACAGCTTTCTTTACATGTTTTTAGGGGGTTAGAATTGGTAAAGGAGTAGGAAGGGGAGTTGGAGTGCATAGATGGTATATTTATTTACATATATACAAGTATTTAGTGGAATTCGTATTTCGTATGGATGTTATATATATATTTTTTAAGATTTTGGTATCCACCAGTACTTTTTCGTATTTTTTCGATGATTGTCTTTTATATCTCTATGTGGTAAATCTATGTTGAATCTCCATTGCGCATTATCGCTGCGTATTAATAAGTTTTCATCGTATAGAATTGTTTTAATGCCAGCTCTCCTTTTGATATGATATATTACAGGTTTGTTGTTTTTATCTTGCAGGTAGTTTTTTTCATCTAGGTATAAGAATGCTTCAGGTGGAATGAAGCCTGTTTTTAGTGCTTTTCTATAGTATAATTCATTAGGATATATGCTACTGAATATTAGACTGTTTTCTTGAATTTTTGCTACTTGAGCAAAGTGATCTCTAGATAATTTTAAGATGTGACAGTCTATGCGATGAATATTTGCTAAGTCGTATAAAGATTTGTTTTTAATGTATTTTTGGAAATTACTATTTTGTGATCTGTATTTATTGAGACAGGTTCTTATGCATTTTCTTTCGAAGATTCTAATTTTTTCCATGGTTGAAGCGGAAATGTTATACCAAATTGGACAGCCATATGTTAGAATTGGTCTTATTAGCGCTTGGTAACACAAAATTTTAACTCTATTATTGAGGTGTTTAGAGTAAAATAGTCTTTTGACTTTCCAAAATGCTTTTTTCGCTTTGTCGAGTTGTATATCTATGTGTTTCTTGTAATTTATTTTGTCGTCTATATTAACGCCTAGGTATCGTACGCAATTTCTGTGTGGTACCTTCTCTCCTATGTCTGATTTTTCTCTTATTTGAAAATTCTTTACATGTTTTCTTTCTGTGTGTCCGAGATTGCTTTGGTTTGGAGTAAATAGAATTGTTTCACATTTAGTGGCATTAATTTTTAATTTCCACGTATTGTAATAATCGTTAATTTTTTCAAAAAGATTTTGTAGCTCTGATTCGATTGTTTTTGTTTTTTTGCCAGTTACGTATATAATGAGATCATCGGCGAAAGCTATTGATCGTTTATGGGTTGAAGTGTTTAGGTCGAACAGGTTTAGTAAATCACTATTATAAATATTGAAAAGTAAGGGAGAGTTTACTGTTCCTTGCTGAAGGCCATTATCTATAAGGAATTCTTTGCTTGAAGTACTTGCACCATCAGTCATTATAAATGATTTATTTGTTATCATGTTCCAGACGATTTTTATTAGGTATTTTGGAAAGTTCTTTTTAATCATTTTGTAGATGAGTCCTGAAATCCAGACTGTATCGAAAGCTTTTTCGAGATCTATTAAGCACGCTGCTACCTTTTGATTATCGTTTAAAGCCCGACAGATGTCTGATGTTAGTTTATTTATTGCGTGCAATGTAGAATGTCTAAATCGGAAACCGAACTGATTTTCAGGAATTATGTTGTTTTTTGAGCAAAAGTATGCGAGCGGTATATTAATTACGACCTCGAAGACTTTACCTATGTTGGGTAGAAGGCTGATTGGTCGTAAGTTAGATGGCGAGGAGCTGTCTTTATCTTTTTTTGTGATAGCTATTAATTTGGCTTTTTTCCACTTTTTAGGAAAGTACATATTATTTAACGCATTATTGAATATAATTGTGTAGTACCATTTTATTTTATCCGGGATATTTTTAAGCATGATGTTTGATATACCGTCAAATCCGGATGATTTTTTATTATTTAGTTTGTTAAATATGATTTTTAATTGGTTAAAATTTATGAAGTAGTTTATATCTGTATCGGGTTGTTTAGGGTTATCGGATGTGTTTAGATTTGAGAACATACTGATTGTTTTATTTTCCTTTATATCAATATCTATTTCGGTTTTTAGCTTATTTGTTTCTAAGGTGATTATTCTGTTCAATTGTTCGCGGCCCATGTTCTGGTTTTGTTTGTGAATTTTTGCGAAGTGAGTACCTATTAGGTTTAGCTTTTCGACTCCGTTTGAAATGATAAAATTTCCTTCTGTGTCTATATCTGTTTTTTCTACGGATATGCCTGCTTCTTGTAGTAGTGCGGCTTTTTGTATAGGTAGTTTTATTGCTGGGATTGTGTGGGTGCCTTTAGGTCTGAATATATGGTTAACTTGAGGGAACATTTCTGCAGAATTGTTTATTGGGATATTTTTTATTTTGGATGACCAGTATTGATTTATGGAGTTTGAAAATTCTTGTTTTAATTTAATTTTAATGTTATGCAGGAGATACTCTAAATATTGTAGTTCTTCTCTTTTATCGTATGTATAATTGTGTTTTATTTTATTTATTTGAGATATTATATAGCTTTTATCCCGTTGTAGTTTTTTAATTGTGCTATTGAGATATGGATCACACGAGTTTTTTTCTTTTATTCTCGGTACAGATGTAAGTATGGCTGCTTGTATGTGTTTTTCTATTTCGTTTATGAATAAGTCTATTTGATTATTTGAGAGGTTATTATTATTATAAATTTTTAGATTGCAGTTCGATTCGAGGATATTTTTAAATTGTTTCCAGTTGGTTTTTTTAAAGTTGTACATATTTTTTTTCGTGTCTGTTTCTAGAATTTGATTATCTGCTGTGATCTTGTTTATTTTCATTGAGAGGGCATTATGGTCGCTATCGTATTCTATAGTTTTTAATAAGTTGTTGGGTTTTAAGTTAAGAAAATGTAACCGAGAATCTGCGAAGCATATATCTAAGTAGGAATTTCCGTTGGGATACGAGGGTAATTCGGGGCTAAGAAAGTTAATTTTGTATTCTAGGCGTTTATTGTCTAGCCAGGTGTTAATGAAGTTACCGCGAGTGTTGTTTATGCTGTTTTTCCAGTTAGTGTGTTTAGCGTTAAAATCTCCCGCTATTATGTAGTAATTTTCCATATTGTTTAATTGTAAATGGTAAAAAAGCTTTTCGAATTCTTCGTTAAAGTCTTTTTGGTTTCCGTTGGCTGCATATGCACTTATTATAAATAGGTTCTCATTGTTATTTATTTTCATTTTAATAATTGTGGTTTCTAGGGATTTATATTTCGTTATTTTTTCGTTCATAATGAATTTAAATTTGAGAGGATTTTTTATGAGAATTGCGGTCCCACCTCCTTGGTGTGAGCTTATTCTATCTTGTCTTACAATCGAATAGTTTTTAAAGTATACCTTGTGTATTTTATTTAGTTTAGTTTCTGAAAGGAGCACTAAGTCAGGTGATTCTTTGTTTAGAAGGGTTAGCATGCTGAATCTCCTTTGGTTTGTAATCAAAGAGTTAACGTTGATTGCTATTATTTTTAGGTACTTTAAGCTTATATTATTCATCGAAATTATTGATAGTATTAAGTATTGAGTCTATTCTTTCGTTTTGAATTCTTAAGGTTTCCTTTATTGAGTTTAGTTGTAATTGTTGTTCTTTGTAAATTTTTAGTATGTTATTTTTAAAATCTTCAATTATGTTACTTATATTTATGGGATTGTTATTATTATTTTCTTGTTGAATTGGGGGTTGTAAAAGCGTTTCTGAAATTATTGTTTGGTTTGGACCTTTCTTAACTGCGTCAGCGAATTTAAGATCTGGTAAGACTTTACGACTTATCTGAATAATACGATTATTTTTTATTTCTTTAGCTTTGTTTGATTTTTCGCTAAGTTTTTTACGGAGCTGTATGAGTAAAGGGCAGCCTTTGTAGGATGCAGGGTGACCGTAATTTTTGCAGTTCACGCAATAGATTTGCTCTTTATCAAGCGTATTATCTTTTGAAATTTTACATTCGCCAGGTCCATGTGATTCAATACATTTAACGCACCGGTAATTAAGGTTACAATTTTGAGACGTATGGCCTAGTAGTTGACATTTATGACATTGCGTTATATCGTTTTTTTTTATTTTTTCCCATTTTATAGAGTAGTAATTAAGAAATTTGATTTTTAATAAGCTGTTTATGTTACTTTCAGGCGATGCTTGTACTATGAATATTGGAAGTAGAATGTCATATGCTTTTGATCTTTTTGTTGTAAAACGCGAGACTTTTGTAAATGTAACATCTGGCAACTGTAGGGCTTTTAGTTCTTCTAGGATTTCTATTTCGTTAAAGTTAGTGTCTAGACCTTTTAGTAAATAGGTATGCTGTTTTTGTGTTTTGGGGGTGAATGTGTAAAAGGCTGTGTTAGTCGTTATTAAAATTTCTTTTGCTCTATTATAATCCGGGAGGTTATTTAAAAAAAGTATGTGTTTACCGTCGTTTACGCGCTTAATGTAGAACAATTTAATGTTTAAAGTTTCTTCTATGAGTTTTACTGTGTCCTTTGGGTCTTGATGCATTATGTTTATTGGCGGCGGCTGGTTCTTCTTAGTATTCGGCGATGAGCTGTTGGGTTGGCTTGAGGAAGTCCACGAAGACCGATCGGTTTGAATACCTGATCTATCGGCTATCTGTGCCTCGAGTATTTGGGTTTTATTGGTGCCAGGTAGGCTATTCTGCTCTTTTAGTATTTTGTTGGGTTTCTGGTTTTCCCCGATTTTAACTGTTGGGGCACTGTTTATTAGCTTACGGTTGTTTTCGTTTTTTTCCGGATTTTTTCAATAATCTCTTGATTTGAATCTTCCATGTCCATTTGTCTTTCAGTATTTCAGAGTCTTGTGATAATATGTCGAATTGGTTCTTATCGGAGAATTCGCAGATCGTTGATGAATCTTCTTTTGTCAGGTCCTCGTGTTGTCCTTTGATAACTAAAGCTGCTGCTTTTTCATTTTTTTTGTTTCTGGTGAGTAGGTTATTTTTTAATTCTACTTTGTTATCGCTTAGGAAATCTTTTAAGGATTTTTGTGTTTTATTTTGCGATAGGTTCTTTTTCATCTTTGTTTCGTTCGGATTAATTAAACGATTTTCGATGTTTGCTGCTTTTCTTTTGCACGATTTCTTCAGAAATAAAAATATTAACGCCTCAACTCGCAAACAACACGATTTTGACAAACATTTCAATTTACGTTTAGAAGTTATCTATGGCCGAAAATTCCAACCTATATAAAATGTCCTATTCTTTGAAATGAAATTTGAAACTCCAATCTGATGGACACAAAAAATAGCCGTTTTACACGTAAATTGAATAAAAGATTACGATTGTTCACTCTTGAACGAGCCACTTAAGAGTGGAGTCCGGTTTACAAGCTGCAATAAATCGATTTTTTTGTACTTAAGCGGACAGACGCCTTTGAAATGCAAATTACTATAAATTAAAAATTTTAAATACTTATAACAATGTGTAAATTATAATTACATAGTTATAAATATTTAAAATTTTGTACTTAGTAATTGCCATTTCAAAGGTGTCTTACCCCCTTAAATCGATTATAAAACTATTCAAGAATATAAGTGAAAAATTTGAAAAGCGAAATTTATGTATTTCCAAGGGTAGGGCTGGATTTAGTGACCGCACGTCCAGCAGACGCGAGCACGCGCGCTTCACCCATCAACAGTATGTTTACCTTAGAAGGTCCAATCATCCTATGAACGACAATTCAGAATTTCAAAAGGTGTATCTAGTAGTAGTGGGGAGAATATAACAGTTTTTTATAACTCTCTATAGTGTTTTTTACTATTTCTTAAATTACAATATGTAGAACGTGCAAGCAGAACATGAATTTTGCGGAATGCGGACATCGAGGAAGTCAAATATAAAATTATTGTCAAATTTATGCATGGTAAATATTATTATTTATTGGCCAGTAGTGCAAATATTTTTATGGATTAGTCGACGCAAACTGCGTATCGCGCTCAAATCGCCGTGCATACTTTTGAAGTAAGGATGCTAGAATAGCAAGTTGATTTGCAAGCCCAGGTCTAGAACGAACATTTTCAGGTATGGTAAGACATCCATTGCTTTCTTTCAGAACTTACATTCAAGCACTTGAATTAATAAAAAAATTATCTATGTTATATATTAGATATAAATAGAATGGTTTCAGGTGTTACTGTCGGAGGAGTCGGTTACTTCCTTAGAAGCACCTGTTCCTCTCTTCATAGCACATCATCTCACCTCATTAGCCTATACAGTATCTAAAGATCTCGTGGATTACTTCACAGGTTGCTGTCAAAATGAGCCTCCTGACTTCGGCCAATCCATGGAAGCTTGGACCAAGGATGCCTTTGGAGACTGGGGGCGTCTGGAACTCCCCCTTCTAAGCTGAAAGCACATCACTTTGCCCTCTGTTTGCCAAGGACAGTGGGGAATGAGGAGTTCTCCCGCCGTTACGAATTGGCTACAAATAACTTAGCAGTGTCACACTACAGAGCGGAGATCCTCGAGTGTGGGTAAAAGGGAAAGCCTCGCCACCAGAGCTAGAGATGCTTTATCTCGAGGTGGTCTCAATGGATGGCATTAAATCTCTGACGTACCAATTCTCAACTATCATTGTTAGTCTGAATTCGATGACCCAGGGATTCAAGGAATCTCTGATGGACCTTCACCGTAATATTGAACGACATTTATAACGGACAGCGTTCAATCAATGAGAGCCAAGATCACGACGTTCATGAGTGCTTTGGAAAGCTTCTGCCAGGAGCTAGAGTCAAGGGGGTCCGAGCAGTGTTCGCCCTCCACGCAACTGGAAGTCGAATGCAATAAGCAGCGAAAGATTACGCCGCAGACAGCACATGCAACGCCGAAGCCGACACAGCAGAGCTGCTGCAACATACGTAGCCAACAACCCCCGCCTTGCCAATACACACCAACAACCGCTTATGTCAAAATCCAACCAGAAACACTCATTCGCATAATCTACATTGGTATATTACGCGAAAGTGTTTACGAAAGGTCAAATTGATAAAAATTGATTTAGCAATAATAATGTGTGATGAATAGGTATGAATACTATTTAAAGCATATGTACTCGATGAACTAATTTATGAGATGATTATAAAAAATACATGAACACATTTAATATTTCTATGGGGTATCGACATAAGGTATTCTTATATATTTTTTGAACATCTCATAATCTAAGTCACCAAACCCATTACTATATCCACTAAATATGCATTTTAATCACGTATTATCCTTATTTCTTTAAGAAGTATTAACTTTACTAAACTCTTATATAACAATGTATTACTCAGATGAGCGTTTTAGATATGATCTGGTTATACGAGAACTATATTTCGGCTTTGTATTAAGTACAGTAATAATTTTTTTATTTAATTATTTTATTGAATTTACAAAAGTGTTAAATGCTTCTGTAATAAATTTACCTTTAACAGGCAGTTTTCACTATTAAAAGGTATGTCTATAAATTTGTTGGTATACCGAGATTTTTTTCTAGCTCTCACATTTGAAAATTTTATGATTGAAGTTCACAACTAAATTTTGAAAGCAAAAAAATAGGTCTTTAAAAGTTTTTTTTTTTAAATTTGACAATTCTATACAAGAATGTATTCTTGAATTTTTAATGAAAGAATTTTCCTGAGAAGCTACAAATGAATGAATAGAGGCTAAAAAAAATTTAAAAAGTTTGTTTCTTATTTCCGTGTAATTTCGCAATTAATTTAATAAGCCTAACGGGTTATTTAGACATTTCCTATTGAAATAGGCAATGAAAAAATTCAGTTTTTTTGCTGTTTATAGATGTCTTGCTCCTTAACGGAAATTTTGTATAGCTGAAAAGGTATTTAGAACGATTTAAAGCATACCTATTTTTCTATAGAATAAAAAAAGTAAGTACCAACAGCTCGCGGGGTTACTAAGCAGTCACCCATCAATGTACAAACCGCAGCTAATGTTCTTTAACCCCCAACGCCCAAACGTCGCGATTTAGACACACATGTTTAATTTAAGTTTAGAAGAAATTATCTCCGACAGAAATATTGAATCCCATGATTTTTTGCGTAAATTTTCTTCTACTTTTTGAATCTGGCCATAAATTTAGTTATTAATAATTTAAATAACGCGATTTTTTCGTCAAAATACGACATTTTTAAATTCATATTTCCGCATTGAAGCAGTTATGTAAGGTCTCTGAAACCTATAAGTGGGTGACATAATGAATTATAGTTTATGACTGTGTGATGAAATTTCGAATTTGGCGTACATTCAAAATTGACCTTTTACTCGTAAATTGAATTAAATACTTTCCGATTTTGAACGATCCACTTAACGAAAAATGTTGATAGATGAATGAGTGTTTTACCAAGCTTAATAAATTACTACATATTTATTTGTATTTTAATAACAAATTATTACAGTGAATATTAAAGCTTACATTTTGAAAATAATTTTTGTAAATAATTTAACGTAACTTTTAAGTAAAGTAAAGAAGAAGTTTCTAGTATTGATATACATGATTTCATTATACATATAATATTCTAAGCAAGAAAAGCTTTTTAAATAGTTTCTTTATGTATGACGAAATATCAACATATCGTACTTGATGAATGAATGTTAAAATTTCATTGAAATCGTCGTGTGCAGTTCAACGAGTTAAAAAACAAGTTTGATCGTGATTAATCGATATGCTATTTTAAAATACCGAAATATTATAGAAGAAAATACATTAAAATATGAACGAGTGCATGTATTACATTTTTTAAATTGTTTAAGTCCGTTGAATTTAATGCTCGACAAATCATGATAAATTGTGTCAAGGCTTCGGAGAATACTACGGCTCTTGAAATATTAAGTAAGATATTATTTCGATGGACTCACCAACATTTTAAAAAAAAATTAGCATAACTACTATTACGTGTTGTTTGCGACCCAGCTCATATTCTATTCCGCCATTTAACCAGTACTGTAGTACAAATTTTTTTTTTAGTTTATGAACTCTTTCGTTGTTTTACTTATTTGAAAAACTAAAAACAAAGGAAGATAAACGTTTATTCGTTCAACAATTAATCCAAAGCGAATTATTATCATTTTTATATATATTATTTTTGTTTTAATCGATTTAATATTAATTATATATCGCATTAGAAAATGACATCCTCAAAATTAATTATTCCAACATACTTTAAAAATAAGAAGAGATTATAAAAGCGTACGAAACTTATCATAGAACTGCTGCGTTTTTGTAATCGGTAGCTTATTATCGGACAATTTTATAGTAATCTCCGATTGGTAACTTCTGATGTACTAACTTGTCGTTATTGAATTGTGTGAATACCTCATTTATTAACAGCTGAAATTTTCGCAGATGGATTTATGACTAAGCAGGATTTAATTGATCATTGTAAATGTTTCGCTTAGTCCTTCATACTGAAATTGTACGTACAGTTACATCTTCACGTACTACATAAGTATCAGTTTATACTTTTCGATGATGTCACAGTGTGCAAGATTTATTTTATGCTGTATATCTTCTTCGCTCTCTCTTTAGGACCACAACGAAATTTCTCTTCTCATGAATCACAATTACTCCAACGTTTTTTACAAGACATTATTTTATCAATAAAAATATCTATTAATGTTGTATTTGAAAACATTTTACTAATCAATTATGAGTTTGTCGTTCAAAGCAAGTATCGAATCGGATTTTCTTGGACCGATTGTGTTCAAACAATTTTCAATTACTAAAATGCATATCTCATGCCAATAATCTCAAGCACTATGTTGAAAAATAATTCTCATAGTGTCAATTGTAATTAAATATCGTCAAATGTAGAAATCAATACTATATTTAATTTTGGTAATATTCTTCGTTTATCATTGTTTACAGCCAAAGATATTATATCTCTAAACATCAATCATAATTACTATAAAATGTTCTTGCGTTGTATATGTCGTATATGATTGAATTTTAAGGATTCCGCTAACGGTAACATCATGTTTCTTGCAGCAAGGATCTAAATACATCCTAGATACAAATAACCACATGATACAAAGTTGTCACATACATACTCAACATCGAAATAATTTAGGCTGCTCATCTCAAACGCTATACAGTGATGGAAGACGAACCCACAGATTCTCTCGAGAATTGCGAAACTATGTCATAATGTTGCTGTTGTACGCATGTCCTACAATCGTAGATCTTATAGATATGTGGCTTTACTTAGCACGGCACCGAATTACTAACTTACATAACTGTCAGCGTATCTACCAAATACCGATTGATTGACAGATTTTGCTGCAACGAACTTGTTGACGAATTAGCCGTTTATAGTTTTATGAGTATACAAGAGTAAATAAAACCTTATGAAACATTTATTCACTTCAAAACTATCTACATTGATCGAGACTCGTGAGTCAAGCTCTGTTTCTTGTTGGCCATAAAGCTATTATACAAAATATCTCATATTATGACTGATATGATTATTTTACAAGTACAATTATTACTTTGACTTCAAATTTAAAAGATGAAAATTGTATAGAACTTCAAATTTTTAAATAAATTCGGAATCTGTAATGAATTTTACTAATTGTACTTTATGAAGTAATTTCGTATTGTAGTAATAGAAAAGAGAATATGCAAATACTGTTAAAAACACTTGAGGAATATTTTATCAATAATCACTTTTCAAAGACTCTCTGTCGTTTAAACCAGTTGAAAAGACAAAAATTTTTACATTAAAAGTTACAATAATGCCATGTATCACATCAAGCTACGAGTAAATATTCAATCTCTCCCAAATCAATCAAAACGATTACAGACACCGGCAGTAGGTAATCGCAGTAAACGAAGAAAGCATTGGCCAAGAAACTTCTGTGCTGATGATATCGAGAGCTTGCGCGTCCTACAAACGGATACTTGATTAAACGCTCATTCGCGAAGCGGTATTCGAACGAAAATTCATGAGCTCTCTCTCTCCCCCTCTAACTTTCTCTCACTCTCTCTCTCTCTCTCTCTCTCTCTCTCTCTTTCACCTTATTTTCTCTCGTCGTATGAAGCACGTGGTGAAGAGCGAAAAGACGAATGAACGGAGTAATAGAGAAAATACTGCTGCTGTCAGACTTTGAATTTTCAGTTGCCTAGCACTTTGACTAATAGCTTGCGCTGTTCGATATTCAATTCTCAACTTGGTTTCACTTGATTGACTCGACATGCTTCGAGATTGCGTAAGAATAATAATTGCTCTTTTGCGATGCGCGTGTATCGATGCGGTTTCCAGATCAATTTTATTCCAATTGATATTATCTTCTCCTATTTACTCAATAAGTGTTAAATATAACAATATTAATAATAATCAATCATATTTATATTTGTATAAGTAATAACTTATACAAATATAAATATGATTGAATTTAAAATGTAATTTCTACAAAACGCAAAACCTCTCCCATCACTTAACTATTATTTACTAAATTCGACTCCATTCGGCGTCGCCAAGACTAATAATACTGTCGATGCACTCATCGAAGGGGCTGCGTAAGAATTTTCGATGAGCAATCGAAGAAAATTGCCCACCAGATGAACCTTTCAACGCATTCTCATTGCCGCTGGTGTAGTAATACTGAAAAAAGCAAGGCTAATTTCGAAAAGATCCATTGGTCTAAATTGAATTTTCAACACCTCTGCAACTCTGTATCCCTATAGACTCAATATCTGATGGACAAATACATAAAAAAGTCTTTTTTACTCGAAAATTGTTAAAAATAAATCCTAGCTTTCGTAAATCAAAGAGATTTGTAACGCGTCAAATGTATAAAAGCAAAATAATGCAGTTGACGAAGAGTATAAAAGGAAAATCTCAGCCGTTATATATAACTTCATAACCGACGCATCCTGTTAAACATGTCATGAAACATGATTAATATTTCAAATTTCGATACTACTGGCGATTTACTTACACAAGCCGAGCTGTGCTCTCCGTTATATAAAACCATTTGAAATACAGGAGTATGAAAACTCGAAAAAAAACAACGAAAAAAAAGAACGGAAAAAATAACAAGAAAAATACTCGCATCGAGCGGTGAAGGCGGTAGGCAAAAATTCATAATCCCGAATCATCATGATGCGTTTAATGCGCGAGCGCGAAAAGCTCTCCGTGCCAATAATAACAACGAGGATGATAACAACAATAATTCGGCCGACGTTTCGAATTCATATGCCGTACGCGCGTTTATTATGCATTCGTCGAATAAACAAGGAATCGAGGCGAAACGCTAAAACATGGAGGGACACACGAGAGCAGTAGCAGGTTTTACGTGTGTGATCTTGTGTACAAGTGCAGCGTAGCCCCCGCCGCGTCCAATGCCACTCTCAGCGAAATTAACTAGAGAGGATTATGAAATTCTGGAGCCCGAGAGCAGAGTGGTAGTAACAGTTTTAGCCGTTTTTGCGCGTGCGCGCGCGAGAGAGAGAGAGAGAGAGAGAGAGAGAAACCAAGGGGAAAGGTCGTGTTGTTGCTGTTGGATTTTCGGTGATGCCGTCAAGAATATAATATTGAATGAGGAACGAGGCGTTGGGATAGCTGTAATTGCTTGACGCGTATAACGTAGTAACTTTCTAAGTGGGATCTTTTTTGTATGGAATATTTTTTTTCATGAGAGTATTGTACTCGGTGCGAACAGAAGTTCGAGAATGGATATTGCCTGTACAGCATTGAAAACTGAAATTCGTCTTCCGTACAATTGTATGCATTGATCGAGCGTTGGGAGGTACATTTTTACTGAAACTTGTTAACGCGGTAGTAACGTTTACAATTTTATGAAAGTAATTCTTTCTCTTACAATAAGACTTATAGCATTGCTTTTAAGGAGAAAGCTCATACGTTTGTTCGACACCCGTATACTACATGCATTTATGGACAAAAAAAGAATGCGTATGTAGCCGTCTTAAGGAACAAAAGAAAGGCAATGCAGTGTATTTGAATTACGAGATTTCACCTGTCGAGTTGTAAATAAAGAAGAAGCTTGTTTTTTTTCTCTCTCTCACTCCTCACCTCATACAGTAATTCTCGCTGGCACCAGCATGCAAATTGGATAATTCCAAATGAGGATAAAAGAACGAATGCACCTTATCCCAAGTTAGAGAGTAGGAACAGCAGCATTCGTCTGAGAGACGAGAGTATTTTATAATGAAAAACAAAAAAATTTACACGATGCACGGAAGAGTTTTCACGGCCGAGAGAGAAGAGATAAAACGCGAGCAGCGCGTGTTACGAAGCACTGACAATTAGAGCGCGTAATTGCAACTTCGAATGTAACGAATTTAAATGATTCGCGAGTGAAACGAACAAACGTAATGAGGTATATATCGTTACGTTAGGCATCAAACAGAGATGCTACAGAAAGTGCTGTTTGATTAGAAAATTGTTGAATAAACAATCATAGTACACCACTAGGTATTCATTCGTTTCCTAATAATGAAAGACGAAAAAGTAATCTCTGAAGAAAAAGTTGACCGCAAGAATCGCGCTATCCGCGCAACCTTGCTCTAGTCGTGCTCTACTTTTCGTCTCGTCTCTCGACTCGCGCTATATATGATACCGGCGTTGATTGTTCACGCTTGTATATAGCATATACGTTTCGACGCTGCATATTAATGATACCTTTCGCTTTTATGAAACTGCAACGATGTGTACATACAATAAGCCTTTTCCTTTTCCCACTTACACTTCAGAGTCATGGATGGATGCGAGGATGTTGGTCTCTAACGAGAAACGAAAACAGTTGCAGTCGCTGCTCTTTGGATAAATTTCGCAAGGAAGACTCGGAGAAATTCGGCTTGATTTACCGTTTCGTTATCTAGAGATTTATAACGAGCCATCGTTTTGCTCTAGGAGTTCTCTCTCGCACTGCGATCGCGTGTGGCGAGTTGAGTTTTCCTACGTTATACTAATTGTTAGGGATTGAAGTACCTGCGAATATTTAGTTTATCAGTCGGCGTTTGAGAATTCAATAATTATAAAGCCGTCAGTAAATCAACCGGTGGAGCAGAGCTTTTGAAAATAAATTCTTCGCGTTGGAAAACGGCGAACAGATATAAACGCGTACGTAGCAATTTTCGAGATAAATGATCCTTTCCACGCTCTACACTTTTTAAATGCCATTGGATTGATAAATAATTTAATACCACGCAGGTAGATGACGCCATCGAATGTTTTAAGCTCGTCAACCATTTTTTGCACCAAAATCACGTATATGTAACGAGTGTATCGTGAGCGCCTTCTTCTTCGGCCGAATGTGAACTTTCACTGTAGTCTGTAGTTTAGAAAATCGCCTACCATCGAGCGAATTCACTTAAGTAATTAAGATTCCTAAAGACAGCATCGTGTAAGTAAATAAGCCTATTTTATAGTGTAATCGCAACCGATGAAGAAGACATTCTCTTCAGCTCTGCTCGCAAATCACAGGCTATCGATAAATTCGACAAGGTAATTCGAGCACCAGCTTGGTTGTGTAATGTTAGGTTCAACGGTTGCTTTATGTATTCGTGAATCGATGTGGTAAGCAGTATATGATAATTGATTCTTGTTTAATCGAAGTAAGGTTGCAGTTTCGGTAGAGGTGTTACTGTCGAGTAATACTTGTTGAGAGTATTCATTTATTTTTTCTCATGCACTTTCGATCGTGAACAATGATATTGTTTTATTATTTTTTTCAATTGACCTATAAAAATCTTAGAAATGAGAATTTCGTACGAACCATTCACATACAAAGTTTGCTAGAGCTTTCTTACATGTACGTTCACATTGCGTATTATTGGCTAACTTCTTATTTAATTCTTGTATTTTTCACTTCAAATGAAAGATTAGACACAGTCATTAACATAAGACCTCAAATTTCGGAGGAATTCACGCATATTCTCATTTTTGCAATCAATATCAAGGCATAACTATACGAGGCGACGTGTATATAATTTCGACGTTGCGTGAGACTAGGAGTGATGTGCGCACAATGCCCTCAAGGTGAGGTTTTATTTATTTTCTTTTTTTTACAATGTCTTAAGAATTCAGAAAATTTAATTCGAAATATACTATCTGACATATTAACCATATGACAAATTATAAAAATATTTACTTACTACGTATTTTATTGTCCCGTATATTTTGAGAACTATATAAATTTTTACCTCTAATTGATTTATATTTGTCTTGGTACCATTTTTATCGCTTATAGTAATGATATCATAACGGCAGCATATGAGAGGGTACTTTTGAGAATCTGAAAGATATTTAGAAACAGATACTCTTAACACAGTTAAATTTCACTGAGTAAATTTATGTTTATCTTACAGATGCAAACAGTTGTAAATTCATTGTAACGACACCGCCAGCTTTTAAGCTAACTATTTTCGTACTCATCAGCATAAAAAGGTAAAGAAATTTTCGCTCTGCCACAGAAGAATTATACCAATGATTAGAATACCTACAGTTTTATTAAAATAATTTAAATGATTAATTCAATATAATGTAATATTTTTTGTTACAGCACCAAATATGTGATTTTACGCTGCTAAATGAACATCCTCGCTGATATCACTCAAATTTTGTATCATCCAACAGAAATATAAAAAAAATAATTCAAAGCTACTGAATAAAGATATTGCCATAAATAATTCTAGCGGATGTTTCAAGTAAAAAATTATCTAAAAACATACGAAATACGTAATTTTCTTTTTATATCATTATATCAATATAAAATTATTGACTCACAATAACAACAAATATTGAAAAAGTGATAACACCATTTATTACCATGGACAAAAAACCAAAACTTGAAGGTTTCCAAATTAAGCCGGCAGTTCTGAAATTAAGGAGAAATGTACTATTCGTAACTTTTCAGTGTTTCCGAAATAAACTTATAATATAGGTGAAAAATGTAGATTATAAATAACTTGATTGAATGTCCATGCAAAACGCAAATGCTTTTTATATTGCTTATAATGTCTTTGTGAACTACTCTAGAATCGATTTCTATTTCTTGATCACTTGCTCCGATATTACGAAGCCTGTATCTAAAATATTAATCCTTTTGAGGCGAGAAACTTTTATATACTTCATTTATAAAAGTAAATTTCAAATTACTATATAAGTTTACCGTACTATAGCAAATAAACCACAAACATGTTGAATACTTGAAATAAACATAGTATCAATCGTAAATACAACTGTAATCATGAAGATTGATACACTGAGCCAAAGAGGGACATGAATTGTGTAATAGTATTTTTCAACGTCTATTAAATCAAAATAATATGGATGAAAGGGTTTCAATCGAATTCTCGTAACATTTTCTAATGGCATAAATTTGTCCATTAGAATCGTTGAAAAAGGAAAGATACCGAAGAATATTATATTTAATAATGCGCATATCGTCTGCAAAATTTATAAACATTTGATTGTAAGAAAAAACGCTTTTATGGAAACATCACCTACTAGAATTGTAGTAAGACGTTGTGTAAATTCTAAATATGAATTCAAAATTTTAACTTCATTTTCATCAGATAAACGTTTCCAATCATCAGCTATTTGTTTATAAACTAATTCGTTCTGAAAGAAATAAAAATACACTCTAATAAACATATAAGATCAGTCAATCAACTTTATTGAAATTATTCATCACATATCTTGTTAAAGAACTATATTATAGATTAAGATCAGACCAACTAACTTTCTTCTAAGATGATACTATCGATACTAAAGATTTTTTAAAGGGTTAATATAATATTATGTGATGAAAATGATATTTTCATTAGATTATGGCATTACAGTAACTGTTCGGATAACGAATATAGATCAAACGAAGTGTTTTAATTATATACTATGGTAAACAAATTTTTTTTATATTTATCCAATTATTAGAAGAATATTAAGTGATGATGTCTAATGAAAAAATAATATGATATTGTAAGTCTTAAACCTGATCTTCAAAAACATAACTAGAAACATATTTCACTGCAGAAACAAATATATAATTGGCCACAATGCAATTTTGCAGTGAGTTTTTGTAATCCCCTCGTCTTGCATAGTATACCATACCTGCAATCTGAAAATTAATTTAGACACAGGAATACACGGAAAATAATATTTGTTGCACAAAAAATAAATCTTTTTAATCTGAGTAATACTTACTATTGGTATAATGTATGATAATGTAAATAAAGTAAATAGCAGAAGGGAAATTCGCTTTCTCATTCTACTTACAGTTGGCCATAAACTAAAGGCCCTTAGAAGAGTTGTACTAAAACAGAACAATTTACTGTCAAATATTTCTAAATCTTTGTTGGTAACCATTATCAAACACGCAAGAATAATAAGGGTTTGCGGTTCTATATAAACGATAATTGTTACAAAAATCAGTAAATAGGTACAAGGTCAATTCCATCTGTAATGGGAAAATTCAAAATTCGTATCATAGATTATACGAAAAGTTCGTATTTTAATATTTTATCATTAACTGCGCTTGCATGTACAAAGGTATTTATTCGAACCCACGAAGATTGAGTTCATTAAAAGTATTATTCAACAAAAAATTCCTTCTTTCACATTTGTAATATTTTTGTTAAAATATATATTTTTTATATGCAATGTTGGATAGCTCTATTTGGATTTTAACAACTAAAAGAAGTTTTATAGCTGATGATTAAAAACTACTGAGACAAAAGGAATTCTAAAGAAATAATAATACTAGCTCGTAAATAATTTCCCAGTATAGGATTTTCATGAAGAATATGGAGATGCATTAACCAGAAAAACATGTTTTGACTTAACTCGTTGAAGATAAATGAATATAACGGTGGCATATTGGCGTACATATTGCAAAATTCTCCGCAAAATGCGTACGCTAGGATTCGTTTTCGAGCGTCCTTCTATTGAGCCGTTTGCTCTTACTGTTATCGTTGCTGCTTACGGAAACTTTTAATTGGCAAGCAGAGAAGTACGCGTCGAGCTGCGAGTACGTATATGCGCAACACCTTTTTCCCCAAGCTGAGCTGGGATTCTCAAAGTTGTTGTCGCGGCGTATAGCTCTGGAAAATGTCACGAGAGGCGTTTAACCGTTAACGATTATACGTAGGTGCGATATGAATGGAAAAGTAGCTTCGGAGACTTTTACCTGAGAGTACAGTTTGTTAGAAAATATTTTTCCCAAGCTAGTAGAACCGATTATTATGTCGACGTTTTCGCATTGAGTATGGATCGTTTCGTGGAAAAATCAATCGGGATTGCCGAGTAAACACACTTGCAAGAGAAACATCCGGAAAAGAGGAGAAAACAGTATATGCATGCAACGCAAATAATAAATTTCTATCGAGCGAGAAGAGAAGCAAAAATTCAGTCGCGTCGTAATTGAAACTGTAGACAAACACACGGCTCGGCGGAAGTAGCTACGAAACAAAATACAAAAGCCCAGAGCAAACTTTGCGAGAGCCATAATATGATCCTTGAAACAAAGTACTGGAAAAGTGCGTCGTTGTGTTTGAATTTCAGATTTTCCTCGGACCCGCGCAGTACTTTTTAACGCTGCTATTCGTGTCTTGCTCTCGGCCACGGAAGAGATGGTTTCGTTCATTTTTAGAAACACTTCTGGTTCAAATTTTCTACTGCCTGTAGTCTTTTAATTCACCTTTTTACGTAAATCTTTCAAGAGGCTAATTCAGACAGCAATCGATCTTGTCTCGTTTAGATAAAAATTTACAATTTTTAAATACTATGCGCATTTTTAGATAAACATACTGAATGAATAGTTAAATTTAAAATTGTTAACGCAAGAGTTTGGTAAAATGTTGAATCAGGATAGAATCATAAACTGATAAAGAGTATTAACAAAAATATCTGAAGAAAAAGAAGAAGAAATAGGATGACTTTGAGATATGGGAATAAGTTCGATAAGAATCAATTGTTCATACAGACAAAAAAATAATGAGAAGATTTGACACAGCAGCAAAATCCTGAAATAACTCAATCCTTCACAACTCCGCAGTATAAACGAGATTATGTGCTTGAGATTATGTGACAAAATATACATGCAATTTAAGGACAATCTAGTTTACCTTAGTAATCACGTTACTAATTCACAAATAAGGATACTTTCAATTGAATATATCATTAGTTTTAAGTTTGTTTTAAATTTTATTATAAATTTTTATTTTGTATATTGAGCAAGACCAAGAAACAGGAATTCTGTTTCTCTGTGAGCTACTATCAATATGTTTCATGGGCGATATTACCGTAATAGTACATTGTAATAATTGTATCTACTCTTTAGTGGACACATGAAAAGAATTTTTTCGGCATGCTTAGCTCATAATTTTTGTAAATATGAAAGAAGAAAAAATTTGTACAAGAGAAAAAAATTGAGGCTATATTAATGTGTTATGTGTTTCTAGTACAAACAAGTTAACTAGCTATATCGAAATTATTTTTTATTTTTGTTCTTTAATAATCATACGTTTACGTGGAATTCAATATCATAAACATGTATAACATAATAACAGAAGCAATAATTAAACCTTTTACAGAAAATTATTGGTACTCACGAATACATCAAATAACGATATTCATTTGAATGCAACAAATTTTGAACAGGATGCACATCAGACAATAAGGAATAAAAGAAAAATATAATCATTGACGAAGTTAGCTCCGTAAGAATTGATGCACATAAAATTATGATGGAGCATCACATATTCATGCGTAATTCGCATATTTAATGCGCGTAATTGCACTTCTATTATCTACTGTCTTTATTATTGATTATTACTAATGAACTTTAATAATTTTCGTGGAAATATATGTCATACATTTTTATAAAGAACATTTTTTATTCATTCGAACTATTTCATTTGTGTATAGCTAAAATCCATTTCCTTCGTACTTGGAGTTTTTTTAAAAAATTTTATATATAATATATAATAATACGATTATTGTTCCAGAATTGTAACTACATATCATAACCCCCCTATCCTATTGCCAGACATACATTGAAAATGTATTTATTTCCACTCCTGGAACACAAACTTTTTATCTTTTTGCATTTATCGATCAAGGTCGTTGGTAAGCGCGAGTCGCGCCTTTAGAATGCTCTGTTTCCCACGAAACATTGCCTCCTTACTTCGATGCCGCTCTACTCAATTTTCTTTTTTACCTTGTAAAAATAAAAAAATATCAAATTTATAGTGAACACGGTTATTTCAGAATCTGGATACACTATTTGTACATACGCGAGTAGTGAAAGATGACTAATGCATTATAGCAATCGTTTGGAAAAACTTAACTGTTTTCACTTTGGAAAGATAGGCGTGTGGTTTGGAGAATCGACATTAGGTAAATATCTTTCTTTTATAATTTCAAAAAGTTGATACACAATAAATAATGCAATGTTCATTCTTAATAACTGCGCTAGCTTACTTATAATAAAAATTGATACAGTATTATAACAGAAAAATGAGCATTTTACTAATAATTTAGTTCATATGCTTAATCTGCTAATACTTTGGCGGGAATTCTAAAAGAAAAAGCAGAATATTTCTTAGAGGGAGGATATTATTTTATTGCAATATTTTTTGATCGATAAACTCAATGATCGTATAATAAAAGTAATCCTTCATCGAACAAAGAAAACTGTGTGTACATTAACACTTTTCACATTACAAAATTCTCTATATACACAATAGTATAAAATTTTGTGCAAAATCCTTCCTAATGCAAGTACCATAAATTTTCTCGATTCACCTTTGCTCCGATTAAATATTATGTATAGTTTCTGCACAGTTTATAGTATAATTGCTCTCAAAGTGTCAAAATAAGATAGATAAAACTATGAGTAATAAAGTACACTGACAGTTACCTTAATTATTGTGAATGTATTTTCTTGTTATAGAACTTAATATTAATCAGTCATATCGATAATTGATTCTTTCAGCTGTCGCAATTCTTCCACAATCAATCAAGGTGTTCATTATAAAATTATCACAATCAAAGCAATTCGATTCTATTCGAGCTCCATAGTAAATTTTGAATTACTTCGATTACTTTATGAGTAAATCTCGCGATTATAAAACTAATATCGAATACAATAAAATTTAGAAAGAATCTAATGATATTTACGACATTCTCAAGATTCTCGATACATGGTTGGAGGCATATTTAATTGAATTCGCTCTTGGCAAGGATAAGCTTACAATTAAATTTAACAGGCTTGTTCGATAGTCAGAGTAAATCTCAGTATCGTACAGGTATATTATATTGAACCAACGAAAGATACATAATCCTCCAATCAAATTAGGTCCAGACTGGATTAGTTAACTTTCAACGTACGATATGCGGTACTGCTTATGTAACAGTCTTGCATAGCGTTGTGTCAGGTAGACCGTCACCACAAATCGTCCACAGGTATACACCATGGGGATACTTGTAGACTGATCTGGAGCGACGAAGCACACTTTTTCTCAGTACTCCATGGCTATTATTTTTTCCCCTGGAGTTATATATCAGCGCGGGCGTATGTTCTTGTTGAGAAAAGGTTGAGCAATACAGATTTTCATGAAAACGGTCCCAGAGGCGAATTGAGAAAAAGATTGATCAATCGATCCTGTACATATGTGACGACGTTGCAATTTCAGTGTATTCTCGATCAGAGATATTCGACAGAATCAAGAATTCTATTGCAGATATTGTTTTCTTTGACGAGGTGAAACTGCAACTGTGAGACTCGTACCATTTGTAACATGTAATGCATGTATCGACAGCATCGTAAATTGCCACTACTCTCGGTTAGAACGTGAGATTTGAAAAAAAGAATAAAAGGAGTAGGTATTATATTTGAGTTTCCAAATGGTGTGAGAATATTTAAATTTGCCTACAGCCGTATTGCGCTAAAATGTACCAATACTGAGTCGAACTCATTTTGAACCTATAGATGAATGATTGCTTAAGTGACTTATCGTGTTATTGATACCAAAATTGTTATCATTTGTTATTTACAATTAGTTTAATAGTGGCCAATGGTTTAATTCATCTCGAGATTAAGTTTATATACACTCATATATTTATCGTAAAAATTAATCGGAATAAATCATAAGTAAATCCTATAGGCATTAAGAAATCTTAAAAATTGTAATTCTTTATACATAAATAAATTGTTTATTTATTTTAATATATCTTTTGTCGGAATCAAACTTTTAACTAATTTTGTATGTTATCAAAAAATGTAATTACTAAAATATAATTATTTTTTCACTTCATAATTCTATATAATAATACATTATTGATTTAAGGGAAGATATTTAATTAACTTATAGTAGTGGCTTCTCACTCCCAGAAAAAAAATTTTCATTTATAATTTTTACTATTTTAGTTTAAATTCTTTATATATCGTTTTTTAATACATCTCCCCAGGCAAATATACCATAATTTATTATACAATGAAGTAAAGCACTAGATTTTTATCAGTACATTGGTATTCATTATTTCCTTATTTTTGCCAATATTTATATTAAATACCTTGCTCTATTTAAAGCCGTATATGTTATCTATATATTTATTATATTTTTGTATATTATTTACCTCTATATTGTGGTTTTAATATCCCCAACTAACTACAGTTCTCAACTATTTATATTACTATTGTTCAGGCGCTTACAAACAGTTCTTGATATAACATTATCTTTTTATCATTATTAATTATTCATATTTGTAGCTTTCTCCGCCGTGCTTTCACCAACGGCTGTTATAAAAATGAAAAAAAAATAAATAAATAAATAAATTAACGGGAGTTTCGGGTTATCGACACAAAAATTCTTGGCTACACTATGGTAAATGGTTAGTAACAATTGTTATTAAAAATATTATACTTACATTTATAATAAACAAAAAGGTTAACTCTACATATTGAATTAGAAGAAAAAAGTGCGTTCATCCATATGCACAAGATTATTCTACTATATTGCAGCGACTGTTCTCATCGCTATGCATCACAAGTCTAACCTCGATTCTAACAGTTTGTACACTCTCGCATTAAATTATAAGAACCCGTAGGCGTGTAATAGCCACCCGCACATCGTTTACAATTATGTACTTTAGCGCTTAGATTATTTAAAAAACCTTGATTTTTTCAAAGTCTCTGCTCCTTTTAGTTGAGCAATGCATCGGCGTCTATATTCCGGAAATAAGAGAAGCGGTTAAAGCTTGCTTTGCTGCAGATTTTGTCTCTTCAAGATTTCTCACAACATGTACGGTAGTAGTGGAATTGAGCAAAATAAAAGAAAAACTACACCTAATACAATGTGTAATAAATAATATCTCGGCCTATTTCTTCGAATTCTAGCTAGCGATTGCCATCGCGAAAGCCATGATGCAACTCCTGCTACACATTGGCATCCCTTGCTTTTATACGTGTGTATACACGTACGCGTTTAGTACTCAACTCGGGAACGGCTTACGTTAGAGAGTAGCCATTTTTTCCATCCAATGCTCCACACTTTCTCTCCCCTGCACGCGTTTTTACGATCGTGCGCGGCGCGGAGAGATTACCGATGCGCGAAAAGAGTTTTTTTTTGCACGCGGCCAAGTTTTATGTGGCGCTTCTGCCTGTGACCGCATTGCGCCTGCAGCAGCTTTATGAGCGAAATGTTTTCCTTTGATGAGTTCTCTCGCTTTTTTACGATTGCTCGACGAAGGGAGAGAGAAGAAGACGTCTCTCCAGTGTAATAATGGTTTTTATCGCTCGTCGAAAAGAGACGCAGGCTTTTTCGCAAGAAAAAGGGATAGTTCGATATTCTATTCTCGTCCTTATATCGAAGCTACATATTGATCGTCCTTGTCGAATAATATTCGCGAGGGAGATATTTCATTGATTTATTTCATCAGAGCGATTGAACTGGAAAATCAGGTACTTTATGATTCCGAAGCGTACGGCTAAGCCGAAAAATGCATCCCGTATCTCGTAGCATTTACAGAGAAGAGAAATCGCGGAATAACCAAGAATAGCGTATATCGATAGCATCATCTGCATCTGCTCGACGGAAGACGCACTCGTAATCCGGAATCGACTCGGAATGCATAACGGACGCTTATCGCAGCGCTCAATCTGCTCTCCTCTTTGCGCAAAGCGTACGGTATTACAAGAGAGTCGCTACTGCCGTTGTATATGATTTTTCGCGCTGCATGTCACTTTTTTTTAAATGATAAACTCCGCGAGCTTGGATGTATATCATGCGCTGAGAGGATTGCGAAATTTTTTTTCTTTCCCTGACGCGCAATATGTACAACTGATTCATACGTTATTCTCGTAGAGGAAAGATTTTCTCGAGCAGTGCTGGTTATTTTATCGGAAAAACGTAATACGAATGAATTCCATAGTTTAATAGTTTTGTGCAAATAAGTTGACTGTACCATGAGTTGAAGAAGAAGCTTTAGTAAATAAATTGATCCCGGTCTATTTTGTTAATGTTAGATGTACGTATGAGGATTGCATTTCATTCTTATGATTGTTTAAGCAACAATTTAATTTTTTTACATTTACAATTATGGCAGTTCCGCGAAAATCCAAAAAAATGTTCCTCGAAATTCAATCTTGCCATTAAAATACTTTACTCGGCAAACCAGCGGATTACAAACTTGTGCTTTGCAAGCTTATTTTAGGAAAAAAATATCCGAACCCTGTATATATCTATATCGCGAAAACTTTGGAAACATTTCACGCTTTCGGTGAAGTTCACACTTGAGCCTCGCGAATCCTCTTTACAATTGGCCTGAAATTTCAGGAAAAACGAGATACATGAAAGAAATAAAAATAAAAAACATACTCACACCGTACAGACAAAAATCATATATACTGACCAGTACAGCTCTGGCGGAATATCAAACGGACTCGAAACAAGTGAAGAGTAATCCAACAAATGACTGGTGCGCGTGGCGTCAATCTCGCAGCCATTTTTCGGTTTGATTCAACTTTTGAGTCGCGAAAGCTGGGAAACAAGAGACGAGAGAAATTTCGTACGCGCGAAAACATCGTGAATGATGCGGCGGCGCCCCAGTCGATGAATAATACACACAGGTGCCGTCGCAGATATTCAATGGCCACTCCGAACATATAACCAGCAAATCGAATATCGCGCACGAGAGCTTCATTGCTAGCGGGATACCAATGAAAAATGAAGTATTCGCTTGAATTATGATGGAATATTATTATTTAATCCGCTGTCTTTTAAATTCCCTGCGCTCTTGCAAGCGGCACTTTTTACTGTCAATGATTTAGTAAAAGTATTATATATACCATCTTAGATCACCTGGGTTAAGTATTAATCGAGTTTATTCTAGGTGATTAATTTTTTAAATTCGCAACGTGAATTTTCTAAAATATAAAACGAATTCATCGAAAAAAGCTCTTAAAGCGATTATTAAATGTACTGACCTATTTATAAATTTGTATATTATGTATTAATTTCCCTTGAATTATTTATATAAGGATATTTCAGAGTTTTAATTCATATATATATTCTAGAGACAAGAATTTAGATTCTTATTTCAGACGACTCGATATCGACCCTTTTGCTTTAAACGCATCAATCTGCTAAACAGACTCGATGGAATTTGAACATTCGCAAATCTGGATACGTTGCCCTAAGGGTTAACTCTCGAGGTATTTCAAGCCACACGAGTAAGCGAGCCCACGGGTATATAGATAATGAATTGACTTCGTCATATGATTGTGGCTAGATATTTCCACAAACTAAATCTAACAAAGTTGCAATTACTTGCGAGTTTTATACGAATTTTAAAAATCATATAAGTAAATTCTAGTTAATATTGAGATTTACTTAAGATACTAAAAATTTGTTAAATAGTAAATTAGTTTTAATATGTACTCACCTATACAATTGCCGGATCTAAGTGAGCAATGAATTAGACTTACCTGAAATAAAAAATGTTATAAATGGTATAGTTAACCAAATTAGATATTAATATTAGTATTATAAAACCACAGTAATATAATCATACTAAATTTTCGTACTAGACAGATTATGAAATTCACTTAAAAATAATGTTTGTTTGCTCTAAATATAATAATTCAAGATGATTGTTTTGTATGAACTTCATAATACTGTACAATGTGATTTGTATTCAGTCTCTATGGGTACATCAACCCGTCGCGTCGCAAAAGGGCTAATAAACGTAGTAACATATACCCTCATACTCTGTTGGCAATGTAATCGCATCTAGAACTTTGGCTCCCCTAATCCGCCACACCTTTGCGTCCGCATTGCCTACGATATATCCATGCGTCTCTAAGCAAACCGCTTTGCCACGAGACTAGTTCTAACACCAACGATGCTGCTGCACAATTACTGTGATGTGGTGTGACCCCTAAAACAAGCTCAATGTTTCCATTGTAGGATAAGAGCTTATCAGAGGACTAAGCTTAACTGTGTGCTTAGTTGACAAAGTGTATAAAAATTTATCAGTTACGAGAAGTTATTCGTCCTAACATACATAAACTTTTTGAATCACCTTTCAACGTTAAAAATATTCCTTTTTATTTAGTGATGTCAAATAGTTTTAAATATAAATCATTATTTAAGTTGGTTTTATAGTTATTTTATTATAACATTAAAAAGTAACCCTACACTGAAATAAATTGCTGAAATAGAAAATACATTCGTTTCTAAAAAATGATTTATTTTAGGATAATCCTAATAAAAGGTATTTACTTCAATCGAATCATTATATTTATTGTAATGGAAAAATATGCTGTATATATTTATTTTATGTAATATTTTTCTAATTCAGACAGAACATTTTCGATTTAAAAAGTTATTTAATCGATTTAACTAATTCATACTTACTCTCTATTCAAAAGAGCAGTTTTTTAATAAATACATTTTTTGAAACGCAACAAACTTTTTTCAGTAAAACGTTTGTTGCGTTTCACAAAAAACAAAAGTCTATGATCTAAATTTAGTGTATTTTTCTCAGCGTCAAATTATTTGCAAAGCAATTGGCATAGGTAAACTGATACGCTGGTGTCAGCAAGGTAGGCTCAAGGAACGAATTCGTATTTATGTAAGGATATTCGCCCTCGTGACTGGAATTGCCTTGACAAAAGAGCAGATTGCCAAAGGTATCCTGCTGTCGAGGCAAGTCGTAAATCTCGGGCGACTATTCAAGCAACTCTTGTCTGAGCTGTCACTGCGGTGGTTACTTTTGCTTATGGTAAATGTCCATGTTCCTCACCAAGATAGTATTCGGTACGACTTCATCGTTGTTACCATTTATCGTAGCTAGAAAGTTTTTGCCTTATGTCAGACCGATTTGAAACTTTCTGTATTTTAAAATGTACCTATATTCTCTGTATCAGCTAATACGATCCAGTAATGATTATATCTTTCTATGTATGGTTAGAAATGTTCAGCCGTTGATGGTATATTCTCGTTTTTAAAAAAAAATATTAAAATTTTGTTACTATTATTTCTAATCCTTATTCTGTTAAGTGCATAAGTAAGTGCGTAAATTGTATTTTCTTTTAAATTGACCGGCTAATTTATTTTTCTTCTACGTAAACCATATAATGTTCAAATTTATTTATTTTATTATCCAATGTCTTGGCCCATTATTAATCTTGACTTGTAAAAGAAATAGCAGTAAGAATGACGGTAAGATTAAAGTTGCAGTTAAAGAATTTGTAAATATTTTTCTGATACCATTTTTTCTTCTAAAAGCATTTACGTGTACTAGCTCTATCTAAAAATCGTACATTTGCAAAAGTAATTGATCTCGTACACCATTCAATAACCATAAATCAGTTGGTGATTTTCTATACATGTCTTGACTAAACATTATGTATACATGTTCGAATAGCAAGGTATTACACTCATACACGGATAATTTACCATAAAGTAAACTATAACCGTCGGATGCAGATAATTGATGATTTCTAAATCACCGAGGGTATCAAGATCACCTACCGGATCATAGAGTAGTTTCCAGAAGTAGAACAGTAGTTCGATGTTGTTGATACACATTTTCTCATCATGGTCCACGAAGATATATCAATAGAATGTGCTATTGAGATCAGACAGAGTTGAAAACTCGTAGACCCTAATAGTAACGACAATCAAATATTTTTTCAGCTTTGATACCAATCGCCGTACGTGTTTCTCAATTTTGTCCCAGTTTCCGTACTTGAGGGTATTCTACATAGGAGTCGAGTTCATGCAGTAATAAGCGGTGTCAGCGACACGAGTATATACGAAATGTAAAGCCGATGCGAGTACGAGCTAGACTCCAAGTAGATATCATTGTCCACGTAAGAACAATGCCCTTCGGTCGTAGATTGTTGAAAGTGACTTGCTGACAGGACAGCTCGTAACGCCCGGGTAACCATTCAAGTGAGTTTCGTTCGAGATGTCGCTGCGACGGCTTCTTTTGCTTATAGCCCTTGAAGGATGTGCTCCGCAGGAAGCTATTACTTTCTTTGTGATATCATACTAAGCAGTTATAAATGTTACCGCAGGAGTATCTGGTATGGAACTTATAGTACACTGTTTTTTATTCGAAAATTACCTTGTGAGAATTTTATCTATCAATTAGATTGTATAGTATATTATATATTGTTGCAATGAACAAAAGGTTTTGTTTGATGTCAAAAAACGATTTCTTTAGATAATCATAAGAATATAATTACTTGAACATAATCATTATATTTATTTGAATGTAAAAATATGTTTTATCTAAAACAATATTTGTCTAAATCAAATAATTATAAACGCATATTTTAATATATTATTTGATGAAATTACATATTATAAAAACAAATTATGAATTCTCTCCAGATTGTTATCAGCAAATATTTGTTTAAATACATTAATTCTTAATCTATTTGAAATTTTTTGACTTACAATAAACATTTATAGAGTAATTTGAGAAAAATGTTAAATTTAAAAAAATCATCAACTAAATAGTTATACATAACATTAAATAAATGCAAAATTTATTTTCAAAAAATTATTCAATATATTTAAGCAAATTTGTATTCGTATACAGTACAGTAGGTAATGTTTTATGGAAAATTATTTTCGTTTCAAATAAATATATTTTAAAGTTACAATATTGTTTTTTTTAATTCACGTGAATTTTTAAAAAAAATTTTAATTTTAAACAAGATAGTTATCATTCAAAGTTATTCTTAATTATTTAACAATTTGATAAATCAATAAAATAATCTAAAATTAACCTTATTACAATTTGTTTTCCATGCATAATTGAACTAAGTATTGAAAAAAGGCATTGTTACCTACATTTCTAGGACAATATACCGTTGTTACAGTTGAAAACAACTATGGAATATATACATCAATGCATAAGGTCGGACTAGCTCATTAACCGTTCGTACAAAGCTTATTTTATTTACGATTCGCAACATCGCAGTAGCAAGAGAAATGGTGGCCTTCAATGGTTAATAAGCGAATCAAAACCCGACAGCTTTTGCTATTCAGTGTAGTTTCCGAGTTTACCAATGACACTATTGCGCAGGTGTGTTGGTAGCTTGTTTACGCGAACTTTCACCAGAGTGGGGACGAAGGACAACGACGATTCCAATAGATTTAAAGCATGCAGATATAGTAATTATTAATAATAATTTTGGGCAGTGCATAATCACCGAACAAGCTCGTTTTAACGATGAAATATTAAATGAATGAAAGCATTAACTGTTTGAATATAAACGAATTTACTGATGGAGGTTTGAAATAATAAGTATGTTGGAAAAGACCGATGTTGAAGGTGGGGTCCGGAAAATAAATAATTTTATTTTTGGGCCTATTGATCTAAAGCAATCTACTATCACAAATACGATTAATAAACGAAAAATACGTACCATTTTTATAAAATATACGCAAAATGTGTGCGAAGATAGGAAAATTTTCAATCGTTTGCATAGAATATATCTACATACATAGAAGAAATTAAACGGTAAATTCTATCAAACTAAAAGTAAACATGTGGTTATATGCGCACTGCGGCTGCAGAAGTACTCGAGAGAAGCTAGAGGGAAGGAAATAACGATTCTAGTAAATCAACAAAAAGCTCGACAACTTTTAGTTACCGCAGTGCAAACTTTACAGTAACGATCGTTCGCACTGATCGCTTGAGGAAATTCTTTGTTAGCTTTACAAGATTTCTATCCTATTTACATATTCTTCACATTATTACACTTTGCGTTAGTCGTCCGTCGTTTGTATTGATTTTTTATCAAGTTGCAAAATCGTAACTCCCTATTAATTTTATTCTCTTAACTGATTGCGTGTCTACATGATCGAACGCATTTTTTTCTAGTTTTGTACATTGTCGCTTAATGCGTGAAACCCGCGATCAACCGATACATTCAGAAAAATAATGTCAGTAGTAAATAGTGTCAGGATATACTCGAACTACAATTAATTTTCTTAACAGCTGCACTAAGATCTACAATGCCGCTAAAACTTGTTTATGTACAGAATTTAATTAGTTAATTTTTCCAAGTGTATATTGAATCCAAGACGTTTGAACTGTTTTTTTCGAAGAAAAAGATAATGAAGCCGCTTATAGACATTAGTATTTAATACTTCGCGGAAAATTCGTATAGGAATCGATTTCCGTTCGATTGAAAGTTGCTGGCAATACAAGTATATATATATATATATATGCATCTAGATATTTCACGCCACATGCTGCGATAGAATTAGGAAAAAGTGGGGAAACTGGATCGTGCGGATAATTTATTTCCCCATTAATCGCATCGGCTTATGAATAATCCAGTGCAAAAAAAATTTAATTTATGTACACACTTTATTCCTTTCGAGCTGCATCGGTGTATTAATGACTGAACGTTGAACCCCGCCCTCTTCAAAACTTTCCCAGAATGTAAAAAAACGATGTATAATGAAAATAGACCATAATGAAAAAAACCTCGTGATGGATTTCGTAAAGCGAATGAAGAGAAGAAAGCAAGAAATCGATTAAATTCAGAGCAGGTGTCTTGTCAGGCAAAAGGCCAAGGAGTTTCTATAGTTGAAGCACGTAACTTTATATCAATAGAATCCCATGTGCATCAACAGTCTTCATCAATAATTCGATGCATTGCGGTTAGCAAAAATCGTTGGCGATGGACATAAATCTCAGCCTATCATAGACGGAAAAAAACAACTGATATATTTCAAGACACATTACATGTTTCATATATAAACTAGTGTTTCAAATGATTGTAAGATTTCGTAAGGGAACGAATATCACAAGTTTAGAAAGTATTTTAGTAATAGACTGTTTATTTGCTAGTAAAGAGAAAGAACTTATAGGAAGTTTACGGTTATGGGGCCGAATTCGTTGTTTCAGAGTTGGTATTGATTTAGAAATGGATAGCCACTTTTTGGAGATTAAAAGAGCGTTGAGTAGAACTTGAGAAAGAGATTCGGTATCTAATTTAAAGACCACATTATATTTTCGTATCAATCGCTTATTTTAAAGAAGATAGACCTTAATTAGTTCGTCCAATACTCTAAATTATGAGTAAATACATTAGTATCGAGGCATTTTTATTTTTCAAGCTACACGCTTACTTGTTAATTGAGAACGATTTCCTTTCTGCTTTGAAACGGATCCTTTTTTTCTAGAATAGCAGGAAAACTATCTTTATAACTTTATCTTTTCGTATAATAAATAATCTAATAAAAAAATTATTTATATAAGTGAAGTTGTAAAGGAATAGCAAGAAGTACGTTACATCCGGGTGCAATTCATATACCATACGATGATAGCGAAAAATGAAACCGCAGCGTTAAGTATAACCACAGTTTCTTAAAGTTATACACTTATTCACGTTATATAATTAATTCAGCGTTACGATTAGAGGGAAAAGATTATTCGCACGAAAAATAGAGCGCCAAAAAGATTTGAATATAACAATAAATGTTTGCCTCGCCTCTACCGTATTAAGGATTATATCATCAAATGAAAATTTAATCTATTGCAGGCAGCATAAATGTTATCGTTCAATTTAAAAACGTATTTAAAGACGCGTTACAATCAATGAGATTATCCCCCTGAGATACCGTAAACATAAACTTTCGTAATTCAAGGCGAAAAGTCGTTCAAACTTTTTTTTACACCCAAGAGTCAAGTTGCAGGATAAATTTTGCATGGCATCGCATCTTTATTAAAAACCGTCTGCATGAAAAAATGACTTCACATGTAGGAGCTCCAAATATGTAACGCATTGAAATTAAATCATCATTACAATCAGATATTTAATCAGAAGAATAATCGTTTTGAAATTCGACTGAATTAATACTACTAACTGAAATTAGATCAAATAAAATGCTGTTTCATGAGAAGAGAAAAAGAATGTCAAGATTATTCAATTGAAAAATACATATCAACAGCTAAATTTATTACATAAAAGTTTGTTTTCAACAGTTATTTAAACAAAAATTCAATCGTATCTATATCATTCCGGTCCCTTTAACCGTATTAATTCGTTAACCAGACCCGATGGAATTTTGACGATCGCATAACGCTATCCGTTGCCCAAAGGGTTAACTCTCGAGGTATTTACAATTGCAAGAGTGAGCGAGTCCTCGTGTAAATAATGAATGCATTCCGTCATACCGCTGCGGTTGTATACTCGCTCACAAGTTAGACCCAGAAGGTTGAGCCTCGCTCGTTTTGCGGGTTTTATTCACACCCGCGGAATATCGTCAAGGGACCGTAGAGTTTATTTATTTTTATTCTCTTTTTATTTCGGGTGAGAATGTGAGCCGGAGCAACGAGGTGTAAATTTCACCGTGGTTTGGTAAACATTGCGGGGACGAGATATGTGGTGTCGATTGCTTTTGAGAATCACCGGTCGTCGCTGGATCGAATAGACATTTAGTCGAACTCTGCTTACATAAAACGAAAATAAAAAAAAACTCTTTTTTTTTACTTCATTTATTAGGAAAATAAAAAAAACTCTTTTATTTATTAAACCTAAAATTAGCTAACCTAAAATTTCAAGTTAGTTCGTTCACGTGATCATGCTAGAACACGTTCATGCGTCTATTCAATAAACTTTGTTTTCCTAAATTAATTCTACAGACATCGGTACCACTTCATAATTACTAGGAACCAGCTATATATAATAACAAAATAATTCAAGATTGTGATTATAAATATTTGAAATAATCAATAACGCTTTTACTTTTTATTATGGAACAAATGTTTCTTGCAGAATACGAGCGCGAGAGCAATAAAAAGTAAGGCATGTAAATAATTTAAAAAATAAACACGTCGCTCTGAAATGAAAAATAGAACAAGTGTTATATCCCACCATCAGCAACAGTGACAAAGAGGTTTGCTCTCTTCTTTTCCCCTTCCCTCAACATACATTTCTCAAATCTGTGCAGCAACAGAAGGAACAGCTCACGTCTATCCTCGCTAATCTCGCGGCGCGAGCGCGATTTTACGGAATCCTCGCAGCGCGCTTATGCGCGAGCCCGGAGGCCAATAATTCCGACTGGGGAAATGAGCACGATTGTTTGCGCACGTGGCTTGCCGCTTGTTTGGACTTTATAGCTGCGGTGCTCGTAATTTGCGCGGAGGAAGCGCGCGTGGGACTTTCGCGTACCTTCTCTCTGGCTGTCTCTTTCAAAAAGCACGATGTAAACGCGTTCTTTGATATTATATTATTTACTCGAAGAAGAGAAAATTATTGTCAATGCGTATGTGTACAAATATTCTACTCTATAAATTTGAGATAGCGAGCATTCGTTTGAAATCAATGAAATTGTCCATTTCTAAATAGTGCATTTTAACTTCCTTTGATATTCAGTGTATATCTTCTATTAATTAGTAAACTTTTTATATCAACTTTTGTGTTTAGTATATATATTCACTAAATCGAATCCAGGTTTTAAACAGTGATTTTTGGTAGTATAGGAATTTTCTGATTTTAGTTTGAAAATTCACGGTATAATCAATGATTTTTGTTTCTATGACATAATAAATATTTATTTTTGCAATGAGTGCATATTACTATTTTGAAACAGTGCATTTACACTTTTTAGAAAAGTAAATTGCCATCAAGAGCATATTTTCGATGTTTATACTAAATCATTATTTGTTGTCGATTAGATTTTGTTTAAAAAATTGATTTTTTACTTGAAGTGAACTGGAAACTTTATTCATTACGAAATAACTTTTAGTAAATGACGACAAACATCAATTTTCGTTTCGCGAAAAGTCGCCCTCCAGAAGTTTACGAGAGTAAATTTTTCAATACTGGATACCACTGAAAAGCAACAACTTCGACAAAGTAGCATGTTTTGAATTTCCCTCGTTTTATAATTCTGCCCATAAGCCTCGAGGCTTTAATGCTTGGCTGAAGCATCAACGCTAATTTTCAAAACGTATTGTTCGGTGCATTTGGTTTGCGAATAAATTTCGTTTGCTTAAAAGTACACGGGTTTACACAATATTCAAATGGATTGAATAGCTTGTTGTATTTATTCATAAATCAATTACAGTACGTTCTCGTTGAAATAAAAATAAAACAATCTACAGCAAATGCAGCCATTATAATCATTACCCTTTGCATTAATACAGCTCAGTAATTGGTTTATTGTATTTCGAGATAATAATAATGATAACCAATGACAATAACAACAATCATAATAATTATAACGAATATTTTGCGTGCAAGAAGGGGAAAGAGATTCAAGTAAAGGGGGAGGAAAGAGACTAATTACACTGTCGTTTGTGCGAGAAAGCTTTTCAATATGGTAAAATTTCAAAGAGAAACGCGCTCGTACTCGCGCTCATGAAACGCATTTTCGATTCGGACTTTTTTGTAATCGGCGCTCATTCGTTGCACCGAAAACAGAGCGGACTCAGTAGAGATCAAAGCGAGTCCCTTGGGCAATGTCCACTCCGTTCTCATCATTAGCTACGACGATATAATATTCTACATATATTTTACAAATTTGATGCATGGAAATTTCTCATTAATTTAAACAATTTAAACTTTCTCTCTCTCTCTCTTGTATATATATGTATATCTATCTCTTGTCCTCCCTCTCATTTGAGTTATCTGCAATATTAATTGCGATAATAACAATACTTATAGTAATAATAACAATGACAATAACAATAATAATGATATCAATATTAATAATCAGGTTTGCGTGTCCGAGCTTTGCGTTTGCACGTAACCATATTAAAACCCGGCAAGATTATTTGTGGCCGACATTCGGAAAGCTGTCTGAAATTGAATTTCGCACGAGAGGATAATACAGCAAAATCGCGACCGACGGAGCATTGTAAATTTGTTGAATAATTTTGTAGTGCTCAACTGTCTGTATATGCATAGATTGATTTAATGAGCGGCCGAACTAACCATGGTTAAAGGAGAAAAGCAACGGCTGTACCAATCGATTCGCTTAATTATTATAATTTCTATTTGTAGGTTTTGTTTTACTTTCCTATTTATCACGTTGCATCAATTCAAATAGCATAGCTCTTCTAGTGCTGTATTCTTATATAAAAACGAATGGAGAGCGCTTCGAAATGAATTTTAACTCATTATCCAGGTGTATAATAACCTAATATCCCAGCGTCGGCACGCGTTCTCGCAAGAACAATGATAATAACCTACTAATAAATCGAATCTTCATACCAACTAAAGATTAAAATATTGTTAGTCAATTAGACTCTTAACTGAAATGAATAAAAAAAATTAAGAATAAGAATAATTACGTCAAACTTTCTTGTCCAACATAATTTCTTATCATGTATATGGATGTGCATCTACACGCGTACACTTTTGTCTTCTTTTTTTTTCTTGTTAAAAAGTACTTGCTGCTTGCGAGTGTCGCGTTACCTGTACAGCTAGCTCGCTATCTCGCGATAGAAGAAATTATTATCAGGCAAGTTGGCGTACACGCGTTCGACTAGAATTACTCCAGATATCTCGTGTTGCCGCGTGAAATTTTCAGATCTTCTCGCTTTACGCTCTAGAATCTCTGGCTCGCTTTTTCAAAAGGACCCTGGCATTCCTTATTGTTCGTTGTATTAGGCTTCGTGAGTGCGATATTTCTCCGGGAGTAAGAGAGAGAGAGAGAAAGAATACAATGCCCAAGAGAGAATGATAGAGAAAGTTGGCTAAGTAAGCGCGCGCGTAGGTGAGTTATTGAAAAAAGGAGGAGCCTTCTCTCTCTCTCTCTCTCTCTCTCTCTCTCTCTAATTAATTGGATGATGATATATCGTGCAAACGCGAGTTGATTAATGACGTGAAGTGTCGGTGGCTTAAGATGTTCAATTATCCAATGAGGTGTGCAGGAGTTTTTCAAACAGTTTTATCGATGCCGCACATGTTAGATACAAGAATAGAGCTCTGTGTGCATGAACAATATATTTATGTGCCTTCGAAGCTACAGTTACGAGAGATAGGATTCGTTATCGGCTGCTAATGAACTTTTCCATTAGTCGAGAGCGGCTTTGCTTCGATAAGTGCACTACTGAACAGCTGTAAGACGCTAACCAACTTACTGCACAACTCTAAACTATGGTCGGTCAATGTACTTTCAGTATAAGAGTGGACTTTGGCTTTACCGCACGATAACTTCGGAGCATCTTGCGCGAGTAGTCTCTGTCGTTTGATCTATCTCATCGGTGTTAAACACTTTGAGAAGATTTCAACGATACAAATATAAAATCGATAACTATAAAATCGACGATAAAGTCGCCTACATTGTCATTAAAATCGCAACTTTCACCGATAAAACTAAAATCCGTTCTCGCTCTAATCGAACCAACTAACCCAGATTCAAATTCATAGGAAAAAAACAGTGAAACAAAAAAGACTAGTAGAGACTAAAAAATGTTTTCGTAACCGCATAGTAAACCCGGTATATCGCGTTATTTTAATGAGCAATAATGCGTTACATATAATAAAGTAAATGCAATGCGGGATAACTACCGTATAGCTAGCGTTAATCGAATCGCGACTACGGCGCTCCGATAGTTGCATTAACGCCACTACCTTTGATCTGAAGTAGTCCATCAGTTGCTTTTCGCGCGATATGCGATCTATGCCGTATACTGATATACTATGCTTTCGATTCTCGCGAGATTTTGACCAAGGAGATATGAGCATTAATAGTAGTTTCATTCAAATTTATAGCTGTACATTGACTGTTGATCTAGAACGGAAACTTGTTTGCTGGAATTTCACTCGAGCCTTCGAAACAATGCAAACATTCGAGTATTTATTTCATAGCGCGCGAGCTCTAAAGCGGATATCTTTATATATATACAAAAGCAAAGACTGTTAATTACATGAGTTTGAACTATAACTATGATGAAGTACTCCCATACCCTCGCACGATAACAGAAAGAGGCTTACGCTAAAAAGGAGAGATATGCCTCGCAACGATCATACACCCTGTGAAACTGGAGCACTCAGCAACCCGTCGGCGCCCCCTCTTGGGGATAGTTCCTCTGGGAAGCTCTCATTAGTCCCACTAGCTGACTGCTATTACTGTGAACGTCCTATGCTATACATATATGCACTAGCTGTTTAAGCACACGGACGCACTGCAGGACAGTGTAATTTACGACTCTGCGAGCTCGCGATATCATGAATAAGCTGCCCGGAATAGCAATTACGTAATAGAATACCGCAACGAGACAATTACAATTTTTTTTCTTCAACGACGCGAGCTTCTAATAAAGTGATTATGCTGTATTACATCTCGTCAAATTTTAAAGATCGTTAAGGTCTAAGAGCAGTGTCATAATCCAAGCTCTCCGTTTCAGCCAATTAAATCCTTGCGGTCAAGCATAAAGAAAAAAAATAGCCCCTGCCGATTTAACGTTATCCTTTCTCTTTCGCACGCGGAATCGTGAGAAAGGTCGTTTCCGTGCTAGCGAACGCGAAGGTCGTGCCAAAAACAGGACTACCGCTACAGGCGATCACTGTGTGTCATGCGCAAGGACGCACGAAGAGTGAACGGAACGAGTCGGTGAGTGGCTTGTCCGCGGTTGGAAAATATTAAGGATGTTAACGGTTCAACGGCGACTATCGAGTTCAAGGATTACCGAGTAAAGCAGTCTATTGTAAATGAGATCGAAATTTTTTTCCTGCATTGTTAGACGCTGATACCAATCGGAACGTGCTTTACGTTGAGATCGTGTCCTTACGAAGTAATTGGATATTAAGAAATAACTTGAGATTCGATTAGTAGTAATGCGACAATGTAGTTAAAAACAAAAGACCTTTCTTTCGATTGAAGCATGCATTTAATGTTAGTCGTGCGAAGAAAAGACTAACCCAGAATCGAAACAGCCAAGTTATTTCGAGGCCATTATCAACTCAGCCTTTTTTTCATTCGTGCAACACGCGTTCCAGTTGATTAAGCGTCGCTATAAACGCTCATAGTGCGTCCATCTCATAAAACCAACAGCTCTCTTTTCGTCGCACAAAGTAACAAGCAGCGCACGGCTGTCCTTGTCTTCGTCGAGAATATCTAGCTGTATTACCCTACATTATAGAAGCGAGAGTACAGTTCCCAAAGTCGCATATATATATATATTTGCAATCGTCAAAGTGATGCTCGACTACGCGTGCTTAATCAATGCGTCCATCTAATTGCGTGTCAGCGGTAGCCCTGTGTACACTGCAGCCCGATAACTGATCCGAATGCAAGAGAGACAGAGTGAGAGCCGATCATCGTTGATTAGATATTTAGATAAATCGGGTTTTGCCGTTGGATTCCACGGGCTTGTTAATTGAGTCGGATTGGCTCGGTATGGTGGAGGTAAAAGGATGCAATGCACTGGGATGATGGTCGATTTTGCTGGTTCAGGAATAGAGCTAAATACTAAACACTGTAACCTGCGCTCCAGCATCGTTAATACGCAAAGGAATTTTTCAAGAGCTATTGGAAAAAGTCTCGTTAAACTATTTCATTTTACCTTTCACACAAGCATTTCGGAATATTTTAATAAAAATATATAAACCTCGTTTAGCAGAGCTGGGAAGCAAATGCGTTCACCGCTCCGCCACACAAGATAAATATTTCAATTAGTAAAAGCGTCAATTGGAAAAAGCGACACTAGAATCCGATGTATCCGACAATGACTCGATGATTTTTGTCATTACCGCGAAGTTGGAACTCATTAAATAAATTACACGTACGCGCGGGTCGTTTCGAGAAGAGCAAAGGATTTCTGCATAGCGAAACAACAGTAAGAGCGACGGGAAAGCCTTTCTGGTTCAATCACGACGAATTAACGGCGCAAATGGCGCACTGTCATCGAGAATTATCATCAAATGAACCCGATGCACCGCGGTGCAAACGGAATACTTTATAGCATAATCCTGGCGATGCGACGTTCATTTTGCAAAACTTCATTTGCTGCGGGTATTTATTTCCTTCAAATTTCAGCTACATTGAGCTTGATGCGGCGAGGCTGTCAAAAATTGTTCGCTGGCGCGCGTTAAAAATTTTATCGTCGATCGTTGCGATAGACGTGTATTTTTAGACCGTCATTAGTTTTGGCTTGTTTTATTTCAAATAGTACGTTCAGCTCTACCTAATCGAGCTGACATCTCGAACAGTGATTATTATTGTATAATACATAATGATGTACCGATGTTATAATTAAAAACTTTTTTCATCGCTTTAAAATTCCAATGAAAAATAATAATAAATACACGGTAATCAGATTCCAATCGATTTTCCGATTAAAGTTAGTCCTGCCTCGATCGGAATTTTTCTTCGGCAACCTATGAGAAAATCATCGACAATTTAAGCCCCGAGCACTCGATGCAACTCGAGGCTCGAGTGCGATTTATTATGAGTGTGCGCGCCGACAAATATTCCGATACATCCGCTCCCTCTTCTCGGACCATTACGAAAATACGTAGGTATTTTTTTGAGAATTAACAGCAGATCGTTCTCGATAATATGTTTTAGCTTGCGCAGCGATTATTTCGATTATTACCTCGGTCTGAACGTGCTTCTGGAATTCAAAGTGGATCGCACGGAATTAGTAGGAACAGCGGCAAGCTGGGCTCTGGAAAAAGGGGAAAGAGTCTCGTGCTTGGGAGAGGCCGACGAGGGCTCAATCAAAGCATCGTCTGTAATCAATTAAAAGCCAATAAATCCTGCCTGTCGATTGGCTACGTATATAACTCATCGATAATAGCAGCTTATTAGCGCAACTGACAGGGTGGTAGGTTCATTTAGACTCGGAAGGATATAATAGTCGAGGGAAAAATCAAAAGAGATGAGAGGATCATTGTTGAGCGAAGAGAAAGGGAGTTTTTACCCGAGACACTCGAATCATGGAATACAACTTTCATGAGGATAAGCTCACGGGATATCTGAGTGATGATGTTGATTGGTTTGTTGATTCAACTGAACGGGTTTCAATGCTTTTTTTCTTGCCAAAGGGGTATATGAGACGCAATCGTTGTTTGCGTTTTTCCGGCAGGAAATATGGAGCCACATTGTGTCTGCGACTGATCGAGCATGAAGAAATCACATCGCTGCATCGTTTGAAATAATAACCCGCGTTGAGCAGAGGCAGTAGTAGCCGCGGCAGTAGTAGCAATGGATTAAACGAGAAACGAGTTCGAAAGTTGGAAAAGAAAATTACTCAATTGTCGGAAAATCCCGAATAGAACCCTTGCCGACTTACAGTGCAACAACTCGCATTCTCTCGGTCCCTCAAAGACTCGCAAGCTTGCGAAACAAAGTAGCGTACCGCAACACATTCTCCGAAGAAGAAGAAGAAGAAGAAGAAGAACCTCAGCATCCCATTGTAGTAGTACTGGTATTAAGGTAAGGCTTCGCTCAAAATCAGAACGAGTTCGCGCTAAATCCGAAGGTGAAGGAGAGATAGCTGATGTGGCACTCGAAGCTCTTCTTTAAAGCAGCGGAGAGAGAGAGAGAGAGAGAAAGCATTTAGAGCGTTCGCGTAAAGAAAAACGCCGATATTCCATTTTCTCGCAAGCGATGTCTAGTCGGACACTAGAATTCTCCGGCATTCGAGTTTTACGTCACTCGCACACATGCAGCGGCCCCAGCTCCTGAATAAGATATATACAGTATAGCGCGCTTACACGCAAGGGTGCGAGAGAGATATCTTAGAAATGTCTAAAGCGTCGTCATTCGCGCGCGAACGCAGCAGCGTAACTCCCCACATGGTGAAATTCAACTTTCATGACTCTGGGTCTATGTGTATATATGTATATATACGCACATATACACGACTCTACACACATACATCTATACGCGTTTCGCGAATACTACGGAGAGGATTCTCCATCTTTCTTCGACTATATAACTCACCCTCGTTCGCCGCTGCACATACGAGAAGGAAGGTGAGGGAGAAGAAGGGGGGTATACGAGTTTCACCGGCTCGTTCATGAGCGATGTCGCTGTAAAATGCCCGAGCGTGCATGTGTACGCGCGAGCGAAACCGACGTAATTTCTACCTCGGGGAGTTTGCTGCGAATTTATTTTACAATGAGAGTGAGAGAGAGAGCGAGAGAGACAGCGGAGGAGAGTGAGAGAGACAGAGGACTTTTTCGAAGCGAGAGAAAGGGGAAGGCGCTTTTAAAGTTTAAGGGGATTCGCGGGGGGTTAAAAGGCACTAAAACTGTTTGAGGCTGAAATTAAAAGGAACCTGTTTCCGCCTCGCCTCTCTCTCGCTCATTCCCTTGCGCTCTCTCGCTCTCTCACTCCCGAGGCTAAATTGGAGAATTTTAGTGCTTTGTTGTTAAATTTTCCAAGGTTCTATCGGTTGAAATAGAGAGAAATAGAAAAATAGAGGGGTGGACACTCTTATAGAGAGCTTTTTTCACCCTTTCACTAGTTTTTTCTCACTACCCCTGAATTATTTTACAAGTTGTAAATAACGGAAAGAAAAAGAGAGGGATAGGTTTTCGACGTCCATTTTTGGACGAATGCATTCCGGGGGCCGTTCGTACGCACAGAATATTACGAGGTTTTTTAAAATTTAAGTCCAATTGATTTTTCAGAAGCGCGAGCGCGCGCATGGAGCTCTTCGAAAAGCTAACGGGTATTATCGACTTTACGTCGAGCCGCATGATCTTTCGCGTCCGCCTCGCTGCATTTTTCAGACAAATATTTACATTTACGCCGCCGCTGGTGCCGGAAAAATATCTCTCCGACGTATATAATTTGAAATGTAAAAATCCAGACTCTTGACGATAGATATGCAATCGTAAAATTGAACAAATTCTCTCACAAGCCGAGGGCGATAAAATTTTCGTAACGCGACCGAGCGTTCCCACATATATAAACTTCTCGTGTAATATCTGACGCTATGGCTAATGGCGCGTCCATACGAAAAGAAGCCTACTGGCCGCTATAACGAACTGACGCGTGCGCAATGCATTCGACTAGAAATGAGTTAATTAATTCACGTTGCACAAGTAAATAGCACGTTTCTAGCACAACTTCTTCCGCGATGTTACGGGGAGAAAGAGAGCGAGCGAGAGAGAGAGAGAGATGCGCGTTGCCAATTGCGCAACGTCGATGCCGATTGCTGCGAATGTTACATTTGGCTCGCTGACCAATGCCTTTGAGAAAAATCAGACTGCGCGGAGGAGCGACTTTATGACTTTTGGCTTTAAACGCAAGAGAAGGGCCCATTTACTCTAGGCAATTTTACGGTTGTCCAGTAGTCGGATAATAAAACTATAATGGCGTCGTTATGATATGAGCAGCCCAATACGACTAAAATGCAAGTGTGTGTACACTAACGATGAGCCCCGGGCTATGGTTATAAACCGAAATAGTCATAGCTTTTTTGTGCGCACCGCGAGCGCTACAACGTTTTCATGGCTGTATATACACCGAGGATAATTGATAGATTAGGTGTTGTTGGTAAAGTGCGGTATAGCACCTGCTGTTTAATCAATGATGTGCTAAACCTACTGCGTTACCTTGTGAAAGAACGTTTATTATTTTAAAAATGATAATTGCGCGCAATCAATGAAAACGATAAATTAACCAGACTGAGAATGCACAAGTGCGAGTTCAAGGCACGCCTTGATCCTGGCTATAGTCATCGTAATTAATAGTAGCGAGTCAGTTCATCGTCGGCTAAACCGGCACGGGTAAACTGTCGCCTCGGGACACGCTTGAATTGAGAGAAGCGCGAGATCGTTGAGAACCTGCGGCGATGATACACTGGGGTCAGAGTCAGGCGCCTGTACTGAGTAGCCGCCTGTCAACGTCTTACGTTCATGCAGAGAGTTCTAGGCCTTGGGGCTACGCCCGGACCCTGAACTTCAAAGCGTTCTCTATTTATCGTCAATTTCGAAGGTTTCACGCTACTGCTACTTCTTCATCATCATCTTTTTCTTCTTTTGCGCATTTTTATCTTTCTGTACAATTTCTCTTTTAACATGCTTCTCTATTACCTAAGGTACTAGTGTATATAATTATGTTATTCCTGGAAATCTTGAAAGCATAACCCGATATTCTACTTGCCAGGAAAATTCAGCCTGATGGAAAATGTAATTCCTATAACGAGAGGAAAGAGAAACAAGTTCAAATGTCGTTTAACGTAATTGCGTACGCGGGATCGCATTTCTTGATTTAGCGAATCCTTCTTCTTCTCTTTCTTTCGCTTTTCCAAGTCCATAACCAAGAGCGAGAAAGGACACGATCGAGTTTTCCGGAGCCACGGACGAAAGATAAGGGGATAGAAATTGGAGATGTGCGCGCGCGCAAGAGGAACACGGAACGAAAATCAAGAAAAGTGAAGGAGAGAGAGAGAGAGCGTCGTAATGAAGTGAAGCGTCCTAAGTGATGCGATCGAAAAGAATAGCAGATTTACTTGGCAGGAAAGCCGAGGTTAGTCAGTTCGACGTAGCTTTTCCCGGGGAATTCAATCTCGTGCGACTGCATCGACTTCCTTTAATTCGATCAAACTCGAGGAATACGGTGGCGACGACGAATTTTGTAAAATGTTTTCTTTCCTGTCCTGGAATTATTAAGAATGCCTGATGCTTAAATTTTTACGAAACTAGTAGAAATTAGCACAGAGAGAGTGTTTACGCTGAAAGAGTGTCGAGTGCAATTCTTACAAAAATATTGCATGTTAATTCGGATTAAAAATGTGAAATCGCGTGAATTATTTTACGCAGAATAAAGCACCGGCTGTTTTTATTCGGGATATCAATACATACGAACAAAGGTAATTCATAAATTTATACAATGACTTAATAGAAAATAAAAAGTAACTACTGCGCTGAAAAAATTGTTTGTATTAGTTCGCATAGTTCCAAGAAAATTCGTACACTATTTCAATCATTGCATTTATTAGCATAACAAATACATACGTTTTATTTCGAATAATATATTTTTAAACAGACAGAAAATTTAAAAAAATTGTGTACTATATACATTTACGTTATACATTTGAATAATTACATTTCTTCATTTTCACAAACTAAATTAAGAGATTTAACTAATTCATAATTGCATATAATACTTTAATAATTATAGTAAGTAATATATTAATGGGAATAATTATCCTTTCTAATAAATATTTTCTTCTTTCAATAGAGGAATTTTTCAATACAGAAATTTTCTTAAATTTAACAAATATTTTCTGTGTACATTCCGAGTACAAGTATTATTTAATATATTCAAGTTGGACAATAAAAATGTACACAAGTGTATCTGGAAATAAAGTTGAATAAGAGAAACTAAGCTCATTAATTACCCTATGAGATGCTTATAGAGTCTGAATTCGATAAACGATTTCTTTCTTCGAATAAAGTACATCATTGATGTACGAATCTCATTTGCAAGTATCACCGCTAATAGATCCACGTCAAAACGTTATTAATTGGCCCTCGAGAAATCCAGTTTCGGCCACGTATCTTTCTTCCTTGATGATATAAGTATCAGTGCGTACAGTTGAGCTTCCGACACGAACAAATTTTTCAGATAGACATCGATTACTCTTCCACGAAACATTGCGTATATAAGAAGATTAATAATAATCCGGGTTCTAGTAAGTAATAAGCAGCGGAGAATCGATGAAAGTGCGCGAATAACTCTATGTTCCTGACGTAACACGCGTATGTGCGCCAGTGATAAAAAATACTCATAAAAGTATACGCAGACTGCAATTAAGGACGCATGCAAGAGAGAATCCGATTTTCCCGTGCAGTAGTTGCGAGCCCAGCATCACGGGTTGTTTGTATCAATTCCCGACTATATACTTTCTCTCGGTTAGCGAATCTCCGCTTTACCGCGCAATAAATGCCATTAATATCTTAATGTCGGTGATTCATTTAAGAACCGTGACAATTGAGTCCTTACGGAGAAATCGCGTTTTCTGCATTCTAAAAGCGAATTTCTTGAAACTGCCGAAAAACAAGCTCTTTCGCGTGATTTCTTTGAGGAGGACTCTTACGAGTGGAAAATACACGCATTATACATCTTCAAATAATGCTCTACATTAGTCAATTTATGTGAGAACTTTTTTAAGTAGCTAGTTAAGTTAAGTTAAAATTAAGTTACCTATAAGTAGTACAGACGGAAACGAATTGAAACTATCATTACCATTCAAACTTTTAAATAATTCTGTAGCAGCTTTTATCGGACGTACAATTTTTCCTCGATCAAACAAATAGAATCTATCTATTTTTCTCGAACGTCGCACTTTTACTTCGCTCTTCTCCCAACACTAACGTAGCGCCAAGGAACAAAGCGCCGACTAAGCGGCAGATAGAAATCGAACTCTTCCGCCGCAAGTACATCGTATAGGACCAGACGCACTCGTATGTACCCATTACGTACACGTGAGCACACATACGTATCCAAACTTTACATACAGAGAGGCTTATACTCTCGCGCATCTAAGCCATACCATAAAGATTCGCGAAGCGAATCGGCTGTAGTTCGCTCGCGCGTGGAACGTTTCGCATTTCTAATAACTGTAATAACGTCATGCCGTAATGAGCAAAAGCAAGAGAGATGTTCCATTTGTACTATAGGCAAACGAATAGACACGCACGCGTATCGTTCTCCTTTTACGTCCCGGTTCAACATCCGCGAACGACTACGAAGGTTCACCCTCCGTCCTCTTCTCATGGCTCCGAGTAATTACGAAATGCTCTTGGAGAAGGAGAGAGAGAGAGAGAGAGAGAGAGAGAGAGAGAGAGAGAGAGAGAGGAAGAGAGAAACTACCTGCCGAGGGAGGATTACTTCGGGTAATTCAACGTCCGCAGTCTCAGGTGAAAATAGGTAGCTCACGTCGCATTTGATGTTTAAAAGATTCTCCGAGATATGGAAATAGAATGTAAGAAATGAGGTAAACTAATATCCATCCGTCTTCCGGAGAATTTCAACTGTTTTCATTTCCATTTCAAGATTCTTCGTTGTTCTAATTTCAGGAAAATCTGTTTGAACGTGATTTAAAAGCGTTTGGGCTTCAATAAGACTGTTACTGTTGATTCAGGTTTAGAGAGCTAGACATTTTGTGTCATTCAATCAAGTGAGAGTTTCACGATTCTAAAATTATAACGCCGAAGAAACGGTTCAATTTAATCATACAACGAATGACGATATCCCTGGTAGAAATTGAACTATTTTTAATAGACTGAAAACTAATTTATTAACAGAAATAATATCCAAATTACATTTAAACAATATTTTTCATAAATACCTATGTCATAATATAATTATAACATATTATTCTTAAGATAATTTCCAAAGGCCCTTTGGAAATTATCTTACGTTGTTGTTGGTACAAACTAGTCTATCTCATATTCTCGCTTACCCAATAGTTCTCTTACTCGCGTCTAAACTATTGATTGAATATTTTAAATAAAGTACATTAAACAAAGGAAGTACATGGAATTTTGTAGAATTTTAGTAATTTATCTAAATACTCTATAATTAAGTAACGTATAGTCACAATAACAAATTTGTTTAAAGAAATAACTAACGATGATTCAATATTTGATCTCACATAAAATTTGTTCATAATATTTTTTACAAATAACAGAAATTGTCAACATTAGTTCAATTGGTTTAAAATTTATTAAATTATTCTAACAATTAAACAAAGATGGAACATGTCAAACTATATAAATTATTATTTATTAGTAGCAAAAATAATAAATTTATGGTAAAATATTCAGAGTTACTATTTACAAAAATAATGAATATTGAAAAAAGAGTTGCCAACACCAGACAATTGGTTGTCATGTACTATTTCACATGTATAAGGCAAAGCAAATACGATTTTGCAGCATTCATTGTATATTTTATTGTATTTTATGTTAAGTTTGTAATTGATGTAATGAATTATTATATTTATTTATTATTTAAATAGATTCGAAAATTTGAAATTACCAAAAAAAAAATGGTTGCATTAAATAATACTATATCGACAGTGATAAATTTCTCAGGTGACAATGGAACTGAGACAGAAACGAAGCAAATTGATTTGATTGAAAAATAAAATTGAATAAATTCATTAAAAAATTCTAACTATTTGTTCAACCAACGATATCATATGATGAGGAAAGAGAATGTGTAGGTAAACATTACTGCTAAACATAACCATTATCATATAAAGGCATCATTTATGCTTTAAATTTAAATCAATTATTTCCTTTCGTTGGAGATTTAGTGGATTAATTAAAATATCATCAGTAGACATGGTTTCAATAGAATCGCAATAAAAAATCAGTAAAATTTGAAATTATGTATAATTGGTATTATAATGTAACAACTTAAGAGACATGGAATAAATTTTAGATTTTAGATTCAATAATAATATAGGTAATTTAGATGTTAACTCTAATTATCGTTCGACTTTATGTATGATATGTAAGATTGTTATCATCAAAATAACACCAAACAATTTCTCTAATAACCAAATAATTCTGCTAATCTCCTTTAAAGAGAAAAGCTTTCTAGCTTCAGTTTTTTCGATATTAGTATTTTCTATAAATTAATTCATATTATATTATATTTTACAATATTTAGATTTGTATATTCGAATGATATAAATGAACATCCCGTTTGATCTATTTGAACAATTTTGAGGCAGATTTATTAATAAATCCTTCGTTGATTATTTAACTATTCATATTCAAAATAATGTAATTTATCCATTACATATTGTAATACTTACGTATTATTATTATGTAGAGACGTTGTTATGCAAATAATAGAAGTAAAAAATTATAACAAAAATTAAGTCGATAAAAAGCTCAAATTTGTACTATTGTATTGAAGGTATAATATGATAGAGAACTATATATATTATATAGTAGTATTTTATATTATATAGTAATATAAAATAATTAAATTATAAAATATGTAAACATATTGTTTTTATTTAGTAAATAAATAAAATATCTAAAAATTAATTATTTTTACATTTTATCAAAAAACGCGTCTGATAACAAGTATATAATGCAGTAAGTTATATCCTATAATATAATGGGAATGCTATTTTATAGAATAAAACAATATGTCTATACACAATCTATTTCATCTAATGGTGAAATGTGTGAAGATGACTTTATGCTCTACTACCACAAACTGAATGATTGAGTAAAGCTGAAATGATAATTAGGATTTATTTCTGCCAAAAAAATTTAAATCAATAATTCTATACTATTTAATAAATGTGTAAATGTATTTAATAAATCAGAAATTGTTCTCATAATCGCACGCTCGCTTCGCTGAAATATCCGCTTAAAAATTTCTTTATATATTAACCAAGTCAGTCGCCGCCTTGTTGTAATTTTGGTAACTAATAAACGCGTGGATTATAAATGCACTCACGCACATTGTAAACATTGAGCGACGCGACACGTCTTTGTTTTGTATAGGGACTTTGCTATATAGCTTAGAAAAAGTGACTGCTACGGTATAGCAGTTTCAAAAAGGAAGAATATCTACCGTATCGGTAGGCACATGTTGTACTATACTATATATCTGTATGTACTATAGTATATATACCACTATATATACTATATGTTGTAGTCAAAATTGCTATTCTATATAGTAAAATTTCGAGTTTATTTTCGAACTTAGAATTTCTGCTATGTAAAAAGTAATTTTTCGTACACTCAGTTACATTTGTTGAATACTTGGATTGTAAATATTATTAATCTCATAGTAAAAATAATTATGTAGATAATAATTTTTATTATAAATATAATAATATCCACGTGAAATTGAGTATATCCCACTCTTACTACATAATATAGTAATTTTACCTACGTTTTTTATAAATTTTCATACGACAAGTTTCTCAGTGTAGAAGTTAAATAGGTAGCATTTATATCTTCTTGTTTATATCTCCTTCCCTATAAGAAAATTTATCGATTCTGTCTTAAAAATATTTCAGATTTCCATTAGGAATTTGTATTTGTAAATAAGGACAATATACTTTCCCGTATATCAATTTCTTATTCGTGAACGCAATATCGAAAATATAATAACTATTAGATTCTATTGCCCATATTGTAAATAAAGTAATGTTTAAACGTTCCCTTAGATCAAGAGTATACATATATAGCCAACTACAAATTTAGTTCTGAACTCCTTTTTAATCACTAATATATTATTATTTCTTTAGAATCTATATCATTAAAGAACCTCTGCAAAGCATGTAAATTACCGACCGGTTAAAAGATTGCGATAACGTATCCGTAGGAATCACCGGTATTCATATAGTAATTATTAAAATACAGCTAGAAAAATGTAGTAGATAATTTTTTCATTTATAATTATTCATTAAATATTCTAGAAAACGGAGAAAATTGGTTTAAAAGCATATCTTTTGTGAAGATTATGAAACTACTTAAGAGTAATTTTGACAATGAAAACAGATTACAAATTATAGATGCATTGTAAAAATTTCCATATTCAGTTCAAAGAGTTCATTACATTATAATAAAACATAATAACATGTATGCGTATGTATAAAAATAATAGTTGCAGTTATTTTTCATATTATTATATTATGCTTAATTATTACACTGAGTTAAGATAAAATTATCTCTAGAATGAATGATTGCGAATTTCTAGTTGACTTTACTATTAAATATTTTTAAAATTGATAAGTTCTTTATTAAATAATGTTCAATAATAAGCATGTTTTCTCTTTTCATAAAATTAATCGACAGAAGTTCCTGTACAGCACACTCTATTATTGTGTCTAACGAAAGCTGAATAAAAATTTATTACACAGGCATGTGATTAACTAAAAAAATTATTTTTTAATTAGTGTAGTTGAAGCATTTGAGAAACACTTCAAAACTAAAATAGTGAGTGTAAGACGTGATAACTTTTACAGTTCTGACAACGATTAAAAAACCGTAGTTCTTTTTTCCAATGTTACATAGAAAAAAATGTATTTAAATGTATTTAAATGTATTAAAAACTAATTAATAAACTTAATTACAATTGCTTAAATAGTTATAGTACCAACGAATGTTCCATTTTCTCTAATAGATAATAGAAATTTTAAAAGAAAATATGAACAGATGTATACGTTGTAGTTAAGAAACAATTCATAACATTAAACGTCTCCTCGTCATGGCAAAAAGTTTTACACGTGTTTATACACGTGAAGCTCATATGCGCATGCTTAATCCGGACAACACTTTCCATGTACAAAGTTTGCTTTGAAAATGACTTTCTTCGCGTGACGGTGCAGTACTTGTATCAGAGGCGAAAGTGACTTGCGAAAGTGATAAGCCCACACTTATCACCTACGAAACGCAAAAAAATATTTTCCCAATGACCCAAATAGTCGCAAATCAGTTAAAGATCGTTGATCCTGCTTTGATGCATTTTTAGGTCGGTGCACTTGCATGCTGTAATTAGTACACCGTTATGAGCAAAACAACCGAAGCCTGATTATCGGACAAAATTCATCTGTAGAAAGTTAAAGAGGCGCGTGTTTATGATAGTCAAGATGAATTTTCAAGTGCCATCGCAATTGGCCACTTACATTTTCATATAACAAATCGTTATATGAAATTATGCTTTATAAACTTTAAGTAAAAAATATTACAGTAACTGTTTTACATGAAATATTTACTTTGGCGCATATACTTTCACTATTCATACGTAATAATTTTACGTAGGAAATATTCGGTAATGATTAGTAGAAAATTTGAGCACGTGTTTCCTTTGTATTCCAAGTACAATTTCACGCTGAACTGGCTGTAAAACTGTCAAAATTAATTTACTGCCGTGAGTTTATAAGCCTTGCGCCATTCTGTAGATGTAAAACCATCAAGAAAACTTAAGAATGAATTTGTACCACTACATCAAGTAGTTTTACATTCTACATAATAACGGACGTTATTTCACCGTGAGCGATTTTGATAGACATAAGAAGAACACCGACCGATGCCCTGAAGTCACAAGTAATTGTTGAAGCGACAGTACCATCGAAACACTTTCTTCAAAGATAGGCGCAGTAACAGTGACGACGACAAGAGTCTACACGTCGCCACGAAACACGTATTTTGCCTATTACAAAATTACTTTAGCAATGTGATACGTTTTATGGAGTTTTTATCCTGAATAGGCGACAGCATAATTGCAATGATTTTATCCTTTTGGCTTTCTCGAAGGAGAAAGCTTCTCTATTTTTCGAAAAGGCATTTTAAAGTGTTATCATTTTCAGGCAATACAGGCCATGAGTCTTTTTTTATTGTATGCTGTTTTTATTCAATCTTGTGTTGGAAGGCATGACAAAAAGACTTATACACCAACGAGACTTATTAGTTAATGACTATGTGGAATTTTATACGGATAAACGATGACGTAGGTGTTATTTTTTCGAGATTTATAGCATTAAATGTCTTGTAAGTCCAATGCTAGTCAAGAACAAATTTATAATATTTGATCTAAACCGCAAGAACGCTTAGAAATTGTCGTGCATAAAACTTACGAGCAGCATGAATTATAATGAAGCTTAGACTACCGTCTTTGATGTTTGGTGCGGTGTTTGAAAGTCATTTTATAAAGAATTCTACAAAGAAATAGTGATTTTTTTGCCTTCAACACAAAAGGCGGGAAGTTACTTTTTCCTATCCATTGTAATGGCTGATACGACAGCCGGCGCATTCCCCTTCTAGTGGTGCTTAGCTGTCTATCACAAATGTATGTTATCATAATTTAATTTAGACACAATGATAATTATTGGTCCAAATATGCTATATTAACATACTTTCAAAGCCAAATATGACTAACCGCACTAGTCATCATAATTTATTGAGATGATTTATTTATTTCATTTATTACGAAATCAGTTTGCGGTATAATTTATACAATAAAAGTAATATTTCTATATAAATATGTATTATAATAAACACTATATGCAGTTCGTGGTAACAAGGTAGAGTCATTTTTGTATATACGAATGTAACTATTCATATACCTATGATATGATGACGATCATTCAGGGAGTGATTCTACATAAAAAAACACTTTATCTTAAGAACTTAAATATGATGCAATAATAAGCATTATAATTGTTTAATATATATGAATATTAAGTTATAATTCGGAGTGCAAGATTTACTATAATTAACTTAAAACAACGGTGCAAATCACTCCCGTAACAAAAAATTATATTTTATGAGACAACTTTACCGTTAGAGTACACATTGGTTATAATTACGTATCCGTGTAATGATAATTGTCAAACACGCCAGTATAAACATTCTGTATAATAACCACTTTAAAACGTTCGTATAAATAGTCTACGCTTTTCAATTTTTATTCACTCTCAAAGTAGTCTTTCAAAGCAAACCTCAAGAGTCAAGATGAAAGCTTTTCTGGGCATTTTGGCTGTTTTTCTTGCCACGGTAAGTTTATTATTACAGTGATAATGGCCCTTTGTGTTACTTTTACGCGTAACAGTTTTTATTGATCACAGTGCTAAGAACAATATTCTTGTAGGTGTCTTATTTTAAAAAATAATAAATTGTAGTAGTAGTCTAACATATTTCAAACCTAAATTACAACTAACTAGAAAAAGTAACCTTATAGCACTAGCTTACCTTGATCGTGTCAAAGTATTCGATACCGTGAACCAACAGATATAAAGCTAAGGTTAAAGTGAATAACAATTACAGTCAATTTATAATAGTGGATATAGGACTGTTACAAGGGACTATCCTTGGTCTTTGGTTTTTCATCTATATTAATGATATTTAACTCCCAAAGCACAAACGTCGCAATTTTGCTACCCATTTTTAGCTTCAAACCCATGATTTCCTACATAAAATTTCTTATACTTTTTTAATCTGGCCTCAAAAATAGTAATTATCAGGTATCGAAAAAGAATAAATAATTTTTGAAAAATCGATTTTTTAGTCACATTACATTTTTAATTTCATTTTTACTATAGAAAAGTTATGAAGGATCTCTGAAATATATGGAAGTAGGTGGTATAATGAGTTATACTTTAAGATTGTGTTGATAAAAATTAAAAATTTATGATAGCGAACACTCAAAATCGACCATTAGTAAAATATTGTACAAATTCTCATCTAACCCTCCTGGAAAACAAATTGAACATTCAAATGGATATAGAATGTCCTATGGAGACATTAATTATCTTGGAAACAACAAAACATTATTATATTTCGACAGATGAGTTAGAGGAATTCAAACAATTACAAATTCAATGCAACTAATTTCGAGACAACGCAAAAACACTGACATAATAGTATTAGATTGTCTTTATATCTTATTAATTGTAAATGAAGCTCTACGGTACAACCTAAAGAAATGGAACTGCACATGTCACTCGATAATGTGGGACATTATCGAGTGACATGTGCAGTTCCATTTCTTCAAAGAGAAATTTACAAGAGGAAAAGAAATGCATCCACTGAAATGTTTACAAAAGTTAGTTGAATGCTGAAGGATATTTACACATCAGAGTCGACAGGACCAACTAACACGGATGACCCTAAAGTCAAGTGTTTCCATATTTGCATTGCGAAGAAGATCGATCACTCATGTGTTAGTACACATCAAATAAATATTTAAATACATCAATTAAAAATCTTTTCATCTTGTCTAATTACAAATGGTTAACGATGATATATTTGTATTTGTAAAAAAGCAAATAGAAGACATTAAAAATATACAGGAAATACTGGCATTATGTTAATGGATAATATTACGGGATGTGTAAAAATTGGTAAACGATATTTCTGTATAAAACGTTTAGACGAGCTGAAACAAAAATTATTAATATCAATGTACGATTTTAGCTAAAGAACAAACCAACGCGTGCTAAGTATCAGCTGCTTTTCACAAATGTAGTGTAGAGAATAATAAATAAATAATGTACTATCTAATAATATGTTCTTATTCTAATTTTTGTAGAACTACTTTAAAATCTACTGCTAAATTAACTGACTTTCAGAACAATCCTATTCTTTTTATTAAAGCTTTATTCAATTGATGTATAGAATTATCAGTTATGACTGCTAAAATAATGCAGGCCAACCAATAAAAAAAATTGTTTTATGCAAATACTATAATTTAGTAATAAAAACTACAATTCTAAAACTACATTTTTATTATTTTTGTTGAAATCAACGACAATAGTAACGGAAGAATTCGTGTCCCTACACGTTCGTCACATTTAGTTTACTACAAATAAAATAGAAGGAAGTACAAAAAATACGTAACGTATATAGAAAAATTAGCGCTTCATTGTAATTACGCTGCTCTTAAGCAGAAAACTATCATTTGCATTTTCTCTAGCGTAGCTGTGTAAATGGTCTAATTTTGAGACCTCTTCTATGAATTAAACGAATGCAAAAAAAATCGTCTGAAATAACTCGACTCTGTTCTATTAAAAACACAGGTTTAAAATAAAAATAAACGCGATGGACCATAATTTCTTGTATCCGGGTTTCGGCCACGAAAATAAAATTCAAATGTGTAAAAATTTAGTGATTAGTCAAAGTATCGAATTATGTGCATTGCATTAAAAAAAGGAAAACAATCACAACATAAGGTCTTGTAAAAGACGTTGAAATGCACAAAAACCAGACAGTGTTTCAATCTTAAAACTGAATTTCGTGGTGCCCCGATAGTTGCACAATTCATTTTGATTAATTAGTTTTGATTAATTCATTATTGTATTGTTGTATGACGAGTCACTTTTCAATTAAGTGCAAATAGGGACAAAAACTAATGTAACTATCAAAGCCAAGTTGGTTGAATTCTCGTTGACAAAAAATCTGAGAGGAAAGTGGTATTTCTTAAAAAAAAGAATTTTGAATTTTGTATTTTATACAGTGTCTTTCATTTTATTTAATAGAGATCTTTTAAAATTTCGATTTGATTTTTAGGAGTATTACCCCTTCCAAGATCTTCAGTAGTATAGTGGTCAGTATCCCCGCCTGTCACGCGGGAGACCGGGGTTCGATTCCCCGCTGGAGAGAATTATTTTGCAATTTTTTAAAAATTTTTAATAATTTATTCAGTTAAAATTTTTTAATTTTTGGGTAATTTCCCTCTTCCAAGATCTTCAGTAGTATAGTGGTCAGTATCCAAAACATTAAGGCTCTCTACTCGAATACACAACTATCCGAGTGCTCAAGCTTCTAATAGTGAGTTTATACACAAAAGTGCAGTGAAATAGTGCATAAATAAATAAAAGTGCGTGTCGTACCGCCTGCCAATCCCGAAAGGGATCGCGTGCCGGTACCAATCCCTGCAATGGAAACCGAAGACATCCTTTTGCAGAAGCCAGATAATGAAGAGACAGCACACGCGAGACCTCTCCCGAGCATTCAACCCTGCTCTGATATCATTGATACGGCTCAAAACAACCACCCAGCCACGCCAAGATCACCCACACCACAGAGAAACTTCTCTCAATCTAATCCACGAAGCCTAAATTCAAATGCACTGGAAAAAATGTACAAGCAAGCACTCAAAGAGATGCACAAAGTACGAACAGGGATCGCACCCAACCTAGCCAATAAAAAAAGGCCACTCTCAAACTCGACCGAAGACTGCTCATCACATGCAGCCGACACGGAGCACACATGGCTAATCGCAAAAAAAAGGTCTCATGCAACCATAAACTCGCAGGTCAAACTCGGAAATAACGTACCTACTACCAACAGATTCGAACCTCTGCAAGAATCAAACATCTCCTTTAACACACAATATAACCCTCAATCGTCCAGCGGCCAGTCAAACAGCGAAGAACCCAACAGAACTCATCCCTCAAGCAACCCGTCACAAGGAAACCCAAGAGCCACTCAAGACCATAGTAGCGACGAACATCCATGACACTCCAACCCTAAACCCCCCCATCCAATCTTCACATCAGGTATAAATATCAACGACATCATAAGTATACTCACAAGCAACGCATATAATAAAACAGACTTTTACATTAAATTCGCTGAGGAAAATAACCAAACTCTCCATTGCAAGGACATTGATACCTTTGAGAAAATAAAAATCACTCTTAAAAGCAACAGTATAAAGTTCTTCACATACACCCCCAAAAGCATCAAACTAAAAAATATTGTTCTCAAAGGCATTAATGGCTCTTTCTCGGAAAACAACATTCTTAATGAAATTAATGACCTCAACCTCAATAATGTCACAATAAAAAAAATATCAAAAATCAGCTTCAACAACAAATACGGAAGCAAATCCCATTTTCTCATACAAATTACAAACAATAGCAACCTAACCGAACTCACTAAAATCAAACATATAGCCTACCAAAAAGTGACCTGGGAACCTCTCAAAAAAAAAGAAATATTCCAATGTAAAAACTGTCAAAGACTTGGACACTCAAGCTCTAACTGTAACCTGGGATATAGATGCGTTAAATGTGCAAACAACCATGCGCCCGGCGGTTGTAAAATCGACTCGAATAATACGGACAAAACCCTCCTATACTGTGCTAATTGTAACCAAAACGGCCATCCTGCTTCATACAGAGGTTGCCCATTCTTCAAATTCGCGCAAGACATAAAAAAAAATCAAACAAACATAATAAAAAACAATAAAATCGCACTAGCAATTAAAAACGAAAAATTAATACACAAACAAACCACTCAACAGCATAACCCTTCACCACACAATTTAAACAAACACATAAACAATCATAACCTAATACACACCTCACAACCAGCATGGAACTCTAACAATACAGTTAAACATTTATTCAACAACAATAATAGTCCGCAAATCACCAACCCCACAGACTCAAACAACGATATACTTGAATTATTAAACAATTTTAAAAATCAAATATTAAATTCCTTTAACACACAACTTAACAATATCATGCAAACGATAGCCAACAATAGCAGCAAAATAGAAACTATTATTAACTCACTAACTACTTACGATGACTAACCACGCTACTAAACAAATTAATAAGATAAAAATCACATCCATAAACACTAACTCAATTGTTTCCCTATCCAAACGATACGACCTTCTAACCTATATCAACAAATACAACCCTGACATACTCTGCATCAGCGAAACAAAGCTAAACAAAAACCACAGACTACAATTTGCGGACTATAACATAATCAGACATGACAGATCCAACAGCCAACGCGGAGGAGGCACAGCTATCTTAGTCAAAAACTCAATAGAACACGCCCATATCACACATCCCGCTTCCCTTAACAACAAAATACTAGAGTACTCCATAGTGAAAATTAAATTAACAAATAGCAACAACCTATTCATTGTAGCATTATACGCTAACAATCTAGAAAACAAAATCTTCATAAACGAACTCAATTTCCTCTTCAGCGAACTTAATCTCCAAAACAACTCCAATTATTACGTCATGGCCGGCGATCTAAACGCCAGACATACCGCATGGGGAGACTCCACTACCAAAACCAAAGGCAGATTCCTCAAAAATTGGGAGATAAACCAAGGTCTCCTTTACAGAGCCAAAATTATCCCTCCTTGTGAAGCGACCTTTCCTAAAACTGGCTCTTTCCTTGATCTTGTTATAAAAGACCATAGAATCAACGTAACCAACCTATCTCACAACAAAATCAAAACCGCGCAGTACAATAGTAACCACCTAGCTCTTCAAATCGACATTAATCTCAATAGCTCAATTCAACTAATAAACCCCGATAAAAACTTCAAATTCATGTTCAAACAAACAAAATGGTCAATATTCACTAAAAAACTTGAATCTAACTTCAACACTTTAATCCCCCACGACAGAAACCTAACCATCCCGGAAATTAATGACCATCTTGAACAACTAAATACATTAATAATTAACACCATCAATAGCACATGCCCCAAATACAAGCCTTCCAACACCATACTGCAATACACACCTATAAAAATCAAAAAGCTCCATAAATACAAATCCTTCCTAATCACCTGCCTCAATAAATCTTATAAATATCCCCACATACAACCACAGCAACTTGATCCCTCCTACCCGAAGCCCCTTATAAAAACAGTAAACGATCTAATAAAGGGAGAATACCGATCTGCATATACTAAATTCTGGAATAGCCAACTTAAGCAAATCTCTCATAAAAAAGCCGAATCATTCTTTCCTAAAATAAATAGATACTTCAGACAAAAAAACCCTCTGAACATAGATAAACTATCCATCCTAACTAACAACACTAGCATACGCCCACTGCAACATAAACACACTAGCATCGTGAATAATAACTACCAAATACATAATCAAACAGACATACTTAACATCATTAGCGAATGCGACGAAAAAATCAAATCACCCAGCTACACAAACGCAAACACCGCACTAAAAAACAAAATAGACAACACTATCACCGAACTAAAAGCAAACTTTGAATCAAACCTTAACCTCAACCTAACCATCACTCAATTCAGCGACTCCAACACTGCAATTAACCCAAACACTAGCAACAGTTCCCAAATATTTCATAACGCGCAACAAATTAATAAAATCTTCAAATCACTCCCCAATAAAACTTCGCACGGTATTGATAACATCCCCCCGCTAGCTCTTAAACATATACCCCCCAAATTAATATACGCATACACTATACTTTTCAACAACTGCCTCAACTATAGATACTTTCCCAAACTCTGGAAAACCGCTAAAATCCTCCCCATCCTCAAACCCAATAAAAGTCCCGATACTCCCGTCAGTTACCGTCCTATCAGCCTAACCCCGGCAATTAGCAAAGTGTACGAAATAATTATCAACAAATCCATCAAAAAACACACTAATAATAAAAAAAATCATCCCCATTAACCAATTCGGCTTCCGGTATAAGCATTCGACCACTCACGCACTACATCACATAGTCAATATAATCTCCTCTCACCTATTTAAAAAAGAATATATAGGTGCAGCGGCAATCGACCTTGAAAAAGCTTTCGATTCAGTCTGGATCAATGGCCTCCTCTACACACTAAGAACACTCAAATTCCCTCTAGACCTAATACAAATAATCTGGCATATGACACTAAACAGAACCTTTATTACTTGGAATGGTAAACATTCATCATCCCTAAATTTCAATATCATAGAAGGTCTCATGCAAGGCACAGTAAATTCACCCGACCTATTCAACATCTATACACACAACATACCCAACCTCTTCAATCTAAACACCAACAATAACACGTACTCTGCAGCTTTTGCTGACGACTTCATTATCCTTGTAGCCGATCCCAATCCTAAAATAATACAAAACAAATTAGAATCCCTCACCAATAAATTCAACAATCATTATAAACTCTGGAACCTTAAAATCAACCCATCCAAATGCAATACTATCCTATTTAGAAGACCACTAAACCAAATCAGCCCTAAAATCAGAAATTCAATAGCCAACTTCCACATAAACATCTTCGATAACAACGCAACACACGCAATAGACAACGTAAACTCGATCAAATATCTCGGCGTCCATCTTGATAACCTCCTAAGACTTAACAATCACATAGACATTCAACTCTCAAAAGCTAAAATTGCATTCAGAGCGTATTCTAAGCTCTTCTACAATAAATCCTTAAGTAAAAAGGCAAAAATCATCTGTTACCTCCTACTCATACGTCCCATAATAACATACGCCTGTCCCATCTGGTGGAATACCAGCTCCTCCAAAATTGAAAAATTAAGAAAATTCGAAAGACTCTGCCTGAGATCTTCCATGAACTTCTTCAGAAAAAACGATGAAAACAAAACCTTCTTCAATAACTTAAACCTATACAACAAAGCAAACATCCCTCGAATAGACAATTTCATAATCAAACTAAATAGAGACTACTTCGCCAATTTAATTAAAATAAACAATGATATAATTCTTAAACTACCACACATATCAAGCAATGAATTTGAAGAAAGGGCATACACTGATTACCTCCCCCCCCCCAATCGTTCATCCATGCAGACCACCTCAACATTATCCAAAATTACAACAATATCCCTATTATCTACCATTTCAACAGACACCAAACTAACAAAAAACTTATCATTAACCATATACTTAATAACCCTAAACACATATATTCAACTATAATACCTAATAAAGACTATTTAGACCAGCATCGCATCAACTCCAATTACTGGTGGCTACACAATAATAAACAATTAATTTACGAAATCAAAAAAAGATCCAAAAGAAAATAACATATGTTACCATCACCACTAACGTATAAGTAATTCCTCACACCATTATCTTCGGTTACCTAGCAACCTTCCTACCAAACCTATAATCCCACCCCCTCCTCACCCTTCCCTCCTCAATCAACAACCCTTTAGATTTTAAGCACTCACCAAATATTCTCAACTAATTTTTTATACGTAGCATTTTTATTAGTTCTAAGTTAAAAAACCAAATAATGTAAGGCACCAATAAAGACTGAAGTCATCTGCCAAAAAACCCTCGCTAAAATAAACTGTACATACATTAACTATATATACCGTCTAAGTATGAGCGCATCATCAGGATTCCATATACTTACCCACTTACCCCTCTTTTTATACTACTAACTAGATGTAAGACATACTGTAAAAAGCCCTGTTATTAGTTTTATTGGCTTTATATATCTAACCCTTATACCCTGTTATACGGCTACAATGAAAATAAAAAACTTTAAAAAAAAAAAGGTTCGATTCCCCGCTGGAGAGAATTATTTTGCAATTTTTTAAAAATTTTTAATAATTTATTCAGTTAAAATTTTTTAATTTTTGGGTAATTTCCCTCTTCCAAGATCTTCAGTAGTATAGTGGTCAGTATCCCCGCCTGTCACGCGGGAGACCGGGGTTCATAAAGCAGCGAGTCTCGGTAGAACAGCCGAAGTGAACGCACGCATCTTTACTAGCGCTCCGCTTGAAATATCCAATAAATCATTATTAATCCAACTAGCTGAATAGTATACACTATAAGAAATTCCACATATCTTATTATAAATATTACTTCATTCTGTTTCTATTCATTCATTTTTTTTTTATTTTTTTGTTTTTCTTTTCTTTTGTTCCTACAAGTAATAGTTTAGTGAATTTACTTAAAAATGTGCAAATAGTGTATATACGTGGAACCGTGCGCTGCCTCTGCTAAAGAGCTCGTACCGGAGACCATACTTAAAATGGATATAGATCAAGAATCTCTACCTCAACATCAACATCAGGAATCTGACGATGAAATACTGAACGCTCCTATAATACAAAATAGCTCAAATACTGCTAAAAATTCATCAAAAACTCCAAAGATAACTCTGTCCTTGCCAAGTCACCAACTATCTAACACATACGGAAGGAACAAAAATATTAATAGTGCATCTTTAGACAAAATGTATAAACAAGCGCTTAAAGAAATGCACAAACTAAAAACTAACATCTCACCAAACCTCATAAACAAAAAGAGACAACATCCAGACTCACAGGACGAATGTAACCAAAATTCATCAGAAGAAGCATCAATGTGGCAGCTACCAAAAAAAACATCGAAAAATTATAACATTAGGACAAAGGATAACTTATCCATCAAAAATAAATACGAACAACTTTCAGAATCAAACATCTCGCACGCAGCAGAGGACAACGAGCATCTCACCTCTAATAATGAACACACAGAAGAAATTCATAACAATACAAATTACAGTGCCGCCTCAATGTCGACGAATCCATACGCATCACAACAATTCAATAGCCGAGCGACCTCAAGGAATCTTCATAATCAAGAACGAAACATAAAAACAAACACTGCCAAACCTCCCCCACCTATCTTTACAACAGGTACTAATATTAATAACTTAATTAATCTACTTCAAGATATGAACTTCACTAAAACTGATTTTTATATTAAATTCTCCGATGATACTGACCACACGATATGCAGTAAAGACATTGAAACCTTTGAAAAAATCAAATTAACATTAAAGCAGAATAATATTAAATTCTTCACATATACGCCTAAATGCAACAAGCTAAAAAGCATAGTTTTAAAAGGCATTAAAGGCAACTTTTCTGAAAATGACATAAATAAAGAAATAACAGACCTACAGCTAAAAGATATACAAATAAAAAAAATTGCAAAAATCAAATTCACCAGCAAATACGGCACTAACGCTCATTTTCTCATTCAAACTAACAATAGTAACCTAACTGAGCTAATAAAAATAAAATACATAGCTTACCAAAAAATAAAATGGGAACCCCTAAAAAAAAAAGAAATATACCAATGCAGAAATTGCCAAAGATTAGGGCACTCAAGTGCTAACTGCAACCTAGGCTACAGATGCGTCAAATGTGCCAATAAGCATGCACCTGGAGAATGCAAATTAGACACAAACATCACTGACAAGAATCAGTTATTCTGCACAAATTGCGAACAAATGGGCCACCCAGCATCTTATAAGGGATGTCCCTTCTTCAAATTTGTTAAAGATATAAAAAAAAAACCATGAGCAACCAGTCTCAATATATTGACAATACCAACCAGCATAATCCACCGCACCCAAACCATACACCATATAATCCGCGTAACGCATGGAAAAATTCAGACACAATTAAACAACTTTTCGGAAATAAAGAAACCCCGCATAACTCAATCCCTTATAAGAATACGTCCGAATTAAAGGACCTCCTCTTAGAATTAAAAACTCAGATCCTCAATACCATAAATTTACAAATTAACAATATTATGAGCATAGTATCGAATAACAGTAGCAAAATAGAAACAATAATTAACTCTCTCTCCATCATTAATGAATAGACACATTCATAAAAAAAATAATAACACATTAAAAATTACATCTATAAATGTAAACTCATTAGTTTCACTATCCAAACGTTATGAACTCCTCACATACATAAACAAGCATAACCCAGACATTCTATGCCTAAGCGAAACTAAACTAAATAAAAGACACAAAATACAATTTGCCAATTATAATATTATTAGGAGCGACAGATTAAACAGCACAAAAGGCGGAGGCACAGCAATACTCATTAAAAATAATATCGAACATACACTTATCACACATCCTACCTCCTACAACAACAAAATAATTGAATACTCTATTATTAAACTAAATATAATAAATAATAATAATCTATTCATCATAGCAATATATGCAAACAATACAGAGAATAAAATCTTTATCAACGAAATAAACCATCTATTTGACACACTCAAACTACAAAATCACTACAATCAATATATAATTGCAGGCGATCTAAATGCAAGACACATTACTTGGGGCGATTACATTACAAAAACTAAAGGAAGAATGCTCAGAAATTGGGAACTAAATGAAGGACTCAATTATCGTGCAAAAATAATCCCCCCCTTCGAACCTTCCTTCCCTAGCTCCGGATGTTTTTTAAACCTAATAATAATCGATCAAAGACTACATATAGAAAATCTAAAAGAAAATAAAATAAGAACAAATCATTATAATAGCGACCACTTAGCTCTGCATTTCCAAATAAACCTATTCAACCCAATTAACCTAATAAACCCTGAAACTAAATACAAATTTATGTTCAAACAAACGAAATGGTCTAAATTTAAAAAAAAACTTCACTCCACATATAAAGAAATCATTCCTCACAATAGAAATCTTACCATTCATGAAATTGATGATCACCTAAAATCACTAAACGAAACTATAAATAACACAATAAATAATACATGTCCCAAATTTATACCTTCAAATACCATTCTACAATACACAACTGACAAAATAAAAAAATTACATAAATATAAATCCTTCCTAATTACATGCTTAAATAAAAGTTATATATATCGTCACCAATCGCCCTCTGTACTAAACACACAATACCTTAAATATATGATTAACTCACTAAACAATCAACTGAAATGCGAATACAGAACTGCTTATAATAAATTTTGGCACAACCAGCTTAAACAAATCAATCACAAAAAAGCTAACTCTTTCTTTCCGAAAATCAACAGATTCTTTAGAAATAAAAATTCACTAAACATTGACAGACTTAATATTCCAACAAATAATACTAAACTACTTGTCTCAGCCAACTGCAATAAAAACTCATTCCCAATAATTAATGACCATTACCAAATCACCAACCAACAAGATATACTAAACATAATAGGAGCTCATTATGAGATAATCAATTCCCCCAGATACACAAATAAAGATACCGAACTAAAAGCCACCGTAGATAATTCAGTATCTAAACTAATTGAATACTTTTCACTCAATCTTAACAATTACAAAACAATTTCCCAATTTAGTAATGATAACCCTTCGACCAAACCACTCAATATAGATAACTCTCTAAAATTTCATAACTGCTACGAAATCTATAATATTTTTAACTCACTCCCGAACAAAACCTCTCACGGCATAGATAACATACCCCCAATAGCAGTTAAACACTTACCAGCAAGCATTATACGAGCCTATACCATTCTATTTAACAATTGTTTAAACTACAGATACTTTCCTAATGTATGGAAAACAGCAAAAATTCTCCCAATCTTAAAACCTAACAAACATCCCGACAACCCAGTAAGCTATAGACCTATCAGCTTAACCCCAGCTATTAGCAAAGTCTATGAAGCTGTAATCAATCGCTCAATTAAAACCTACTCAACCATAAATAAAATAATTCCAAATAATCAATTTGGATTTAGATATAACCACTCGACGATCCATGCACTACACCATATCGTAAACATCATTTCCTCCCATTTATATAATAAAGAATATATCGGCGCTACTGCCATCTACTTAGAAAAAGCATTTGACTCAGTATGGATTAACGGACTTCTATTTATATTACACAAACTCAAATATCCTATTGACCTAATACAGATAGTGTGGCACATGACAAATAATAGATCATTCATTACCTGGAATGGTAATCAGGTGTCTAATAAAACATTTAAAATCACTGAAGGACTTATGCAAGGAACTGTTAACTCACCGGATCTATTCAACATATACACTTATAATATACCCAATCTTTTTGACCTAAATAAAAATAACAACACATATTCTGCATCCTTTGCAGACGACTTTATCTTACTTGTTGCAGGCTCTGATCTCACCTTTATACAAAGCAAATTAGAAGAACTGGTAAATAAATTTAATACTCATTACAAACTCTGGAATTTAAAAATCAATCCGGCAAAATGCAACACAATCCTCTTCAGAAGGCCACTAAACCAAATCAGCCAAAAAAATAGAAATCTAATCAGCAACTTCAAAATAACCATAAATGAACTAAATTCAAATTACCCCATTGAAACAGTTAAATCAATCAAATATCTAGGAGTCCACGTCGATAATTTACTCAGACTAAATTACCATATTGATACACAATTACACAAAGCATAAACCGCATTTAGAGCCTACTCAAAATTATTCTACAATAAGTCGCTAAGCAAACAAGCCAAAATAATATGCTATTTACTTCTGGTACGTCCAATTATCACCTACGCAAGCCAAATCTGGTGGAACACAAGTGCATCAAAAATGGAAAAACTCAGAAGGTTTGAACGTATTTGCTTACGCACGTCCCTCAATCTCTTCAGGAAAAATGACGATACCAGCTATTTTTATAATAATAAAAATCTTTACAATAAAGCTAATATACCCAGAATAGATAACTTTATAATCAAAATCAATAGGGACTACTTCTCTAACATACTCAAAAGTAAAAATAAACTTATACATAATCTAAACAATTACTCTTCAATAAACATGGATGACAAAATGTCAACTGATTACCTCCCCCCTCATGCATTTATTCACACTGACCAAAGCCAAGGCATCCAAAATTCCAAGAGTATCCCAATTCTTTATCATTTCCCGAGACACCAAGCTAACAAAAAAATAAATATAAACCAAATAAAGAATAACCCAAACCTAAAATATTCAACAACCATCCCTGACATAGACTATTTTGATCAACACAGAATATCCAATAACTATTGGTGGTTAAACCAAGACAAAAAATTAATATACGAGATTAAAAAACGAGCCAAACATAAAAAACGCAAATAAAAATCTTAATTCACAAGACTATAATCTCTCTGAGAGGCCAAAAACTAACTCTCATCTCATTCAAAAATAATTCCTTTTTCAATATCATCATCCGATAAATAAATAAATACTCCCCCTTCCCCTCTTCCTCATTCTACACTTATCCTAACCACACAACTTAAACAGCACGATATTGTCCAGCTTTTTTTTATATACAAGCATTTTTTTTTTAAGCTATTCAAACTTATTTGCAACTAACGATACTGTAAGGCATAATAAAGACAGCTGTCAATCGCCAAATTATTCAACTTAAATATTGTAAAATAACTAATACTACGCACAATATATATTATACACGAGCGCCTCCTCGAGGGGACATATGTATATACCCTTACCACCCTAAAGTAAGACATCACTTTTGATGAAGTTTATTAGTTTTTTTTGTCATCACCCAACGCAAATGTACCAAATATCATTTTGTAAGCTTTCTTAATAAAAAAAACTTTCTTTTTTTATTTTTCTTTTCTTTTTTCTTTGGCTCTTTTAAATAATAGTGCAGCGAATTACTCAAAATGTGCGGATAGTGTATACACGTGGAACCGTGCGCTGCCTCTGCTAAAGAGCTCGTACCGGATACCATATTTAAAATGGATATAGATCATGAAATTCCACCACAACATCAAAATTAGGAATCTGACGATGACCTATTGGACGCACCGCTATCACAAAATAGCTCAAATACCTCTAAAAATACATCCAAAACTTCAAAGATATCTCTGTCCCTGCCAAGTTACCAACTAACTAACGCAAACGGAAGGAATAAAAATATTAACACCACAACTATTGACAAAATGTACAAACAAGCGCTTAAAGAAATACACAAACTAAAAACCAACATTTCGCCAAACCTTATAAACAAAAAGAGACAATATTCAGATTCACAAGACGAATTTAAGCAAAATTCACCAGAAGAAACAACAATATGGCAATTACCAAAAAAAATATGGAAAAATTACAACATTAGGACAAAGGATAACTTAACCATAAAAAATAAGTACGAACAGCTATCGGAATCTAACATCTCATACGCCATAGAGGACAGCATACATCACACCTCTAACATAGAATACTCAGAAGAAACTCATAATAATGCAAGTTACGGCGCCGCCTCAATGTCGACGACCCTATACACATCACAACAACACAGCAACCGAGCGACTAAACAGAATTTCCATGATCAAGAACAAAACATAAATACAAACACTGTTAAACCTCCCCCACCTATCTTCACAACAGGTACTAATATTAATAGCTTAATTAAACTACTCCTAGAAAAGCATTTCACTAAAGCTGATTTTTATATTAAATTCTCTGATGATACTGATCACACGATATGCAGTAAAGATATTGAAAACTTCGAAAAAATCAAAATAGTATTAAAGCAGAATAATATTAAATTTTTCACATACACGTCTAAGTGCAACAAGCTAAAAAACATAGTATTAAAAGGTATAAGAGGCAGCTTTTCTGAAAACGACATACACAAAGAAATAACAGCCTACATTTAAAAGATATCCAAATAAAACAAATTGCAAAAATCAAATTTAGCAACAAATACGGTACTAACGCACATTTCCTCATCCAAACCACTAACAATAATAACCTAGCTGAACTAATAAAAATAAAATACAATCAAACAACTTTTCGGAAATAATGAAACACCTCATAACTCAATCTCTTCCAAGAATACTCTCGAGTTAAAAGATCTCCTCTTAGACCTAAAAACGCAGATCCTCAATACCATAAATTTACAAATTAGCAATATCATGAGCATAGTATCTAATAACAGTACCCCCACGACGGTTGCCACCTTGACGTTGTGCCCATTCGCAAAATGGGCCGGTGTGGGGGCTCGTCTGGCGGTTCTGGCGCTGTACTGGCTTCGGACCAGGAGATGGGGTCCTGGAAACCAGGGAAAGGGAGGTGGGGAGTGATCGCCGGTGAAACGGGGTGAACGACACACACCTTAGTACCTGGCGGTAGGGGTCCCTGAGTCACGGGATCCCCATAAAAAGGGCTCTCCCGGTTAGGCTCTTCCCAGGACGCTGCTGGGACACGGCCCCTTCTCCTCGAAATAGAAGGGGAGGGAACGTGAACAGCCTGACGGACCAGTCAGAGGCTAGGAGCAACCATCCAACCAGGTCGAGAAGACTCGACAGGTTGGATACACGTAAACGGTACAATTACACGCTAATTTTTCACAAACACAACACATTACACTACAGAACATACCACATGAGTCGCCCCCCCCCCCCCCAAGCTAGACGGTGTGAGCCATCATGCCTAACTAGCTCTCTTGGCACCCGGGGTAAGACGGTGTCGCTAACGATACCTTGGGGATACCGGGCGCCATCCCCTCGTATTTAGCCTTACCATCGTATGAGGCTCTGCGGTGGCGGACCTTATACTTCCTCACTACTCGTGGGACCTTTTATGAAGAAATTTCTAAAAAGAACCAGTGACTGCGAGGGGGGGGGGGGAGGTGACGATTCCTCCGCACAGTCTGGAGGGAAAGGAACCCCCCCTGCATTTTAGGTCCAGCACCAATGCTCGCCTGCGGAAACATTTGGTGTCGGCCCTGTTGCTTCCTATCATAGACTACTGTTCATTAGCCTACTATGACATCTCATCTACCTTAAATGATAAGCTTCAGGTCTTAGTAAATTCTGGCATACGTTATATCTTTGGTGTGAGGGGGGATGTGCACATCTCTCCGATCAGGCGTGAGCTGGAGTGGCTTACCACATCTGGGCGACGCAAGTACTTTGCGGCATGTTACCTGGGATGCTTGTTCAATACAGCTATCCCTGGCTACATCGCTGCGTACTTCAACGCCTTTGTCCCGCTCAGGCCTGTGCGGGGTGATGCGAGGATCCTTGAAACTCCATTTGCAAATACTGCAAGACTTGAAAAATCGTTTCACTTCATTTCATCTGAGGTCTGGAATCCATTACCTTCATCAATTCGAGACGTCCATTTTCATCATAATTTTAAGTAGTTAGTCAAGGAGCATTACTTAGCGCTAGAGCGCATCGCATAGCCTTAAATTTAATTTTAAGTTTTTTTTTCTTCTATAATTTCTGTACAACATAATGTATCAATAATAAATTTTTTTCAAATCAAATTCAAATAAAAAATCCTCTACCTCGTTGGAGACAGGGGGCACTTCTATGTCCGGTGAGGGGGAGTATGGGGTGGTGCCTAACAGGGGCTCGTTAGAGAACCAGGGAGGCGCCACCTGTGAATCGACAGCGGGACCGCAGTCGAGATTCGTCCGATGCAGGGTTCGAGCCGGAAGGTCTCTGCGGGCTTCAGAAGTAGAGACAGGGGGGGAGCGGAGCCGGAACCTCGGGGTCTGAAAACACCAGGAATCGGGGAAGTTACCATCCTGGAGCATCGGGGGTAGGGGCCTCGGCAATCCAGACCGGCAAACGCCGCAAAGGATCCAACGAGACCCCTCCCACTAACAAGTCTGCGGCCAAGAGGCCAAACCTGGAGCACGGCCTCACTACGGCGAGGATGGTCGGTCGACCCGCTGACGAGGGTCCTCGAGGGGGAGGGGCACCCTGATGAGGAGCTAAATCAACATCATTTAGCTCTCATCAATGAGGCGGTTGAAGCCGAGATCTCCAAGATCGAGGCTGAACCGTTTCCCTCCTTCCGGGACTGCTTCGTCAAGCTGGGGGCGGTCGTCGTGGTGGCGGAGAACGACTTCTCAAGGGACTGGTTGGAGGCAATTGCCCCCAGTCTGCGTCCGTGGGAAGGAGCAAAGCTGGCATTGACCGAGATGTCGGTGCTCAAGAAGCCTCACCGAGCCACCATTCGGATCCCAGGCAACAGGATCAGTCCGGAGGTGGTTCTGGGGCGGATTGGGCGCAGGCACCCGGACCTCGCCGTCGCGAAGTGGCGGGTGCTAGCTGAGGAAGCAAGGGAGGAACCAGAGTGTGGTACCTTCATTGTCCTCAGCATCCCCGACGCGTGCCTGCGGGTCCTTAGGAGCCGAGGGTATAGGGTACAATGGGGCCTGGGAACCATTCTCGTGAGGGTGGGCGAAGGCCCCAGGGGACAGGGCACGGGTGTCGCCACACCGACCAAACCTCCATGGCTAGTGTCGGGGTGGCATTCACCCAGATTAACTTGCACCACAACAAAGGCGCCTCGGCTGTTCTGGCCAGGCGCCTTGCTGAGGTGCACACAGGCATATGCCTTATCCAAGAACCTTGGGTGGTTGCAGGCCGTATTAGGGGGCTAGCTGGGGTTGGTCGTCTCTTTAGAGACCCGACGAACAGTATCCCGAGGGCGTGTATCATCGTCAAGGGGCTGGAAGCCACGCTACTGCCGTCCTGGTGTAGAGGTGACCTCGCCGTCGTTAGGACTAGTCTCCCGATGGGAGACTCAGTAACGGAAGTAGTCATTGCATCAGGATACTTCCCCTACGACGCCGATGACGAACCCCCACCGAGGGAGGTTCAGGAACTAATAGAGTGGTGCCAGGAGGGAAACACTCCACTCCTCCTATCGTGCGATGCAAACGCGTACGACCAATTATCACTTACGCCAGCCAAATCTGGTGGAATATAAGCGCATCCAAAATGGAAAAGCTTAGAAGATTTGAACGACTTTGCTTACGTTCATCTCTCAACTTCTTTAGGAAAGATGATGAGACCAGTTACTTTTATAACAATAGGCATCTATACAATAAAGCCAATATACCTAGAATAGACAACTTTACAATTAAAATCGATAGAGATTACTTTGCTAACATTCACAAAAGTAAAAATGTACTTATACAAAAACTAAACAATTTCACATCAATAAACATGGATGACAAAATGACAACTCTGACTACCTGCCCCCCCCCCCCACGCATTTATATACACAGACCAAAATCAATGCATACAAAATCCCAATAATATTCCAATACTATACCATTTTCCAAGACATCAAGCTAACAAAAACATAAATATAAACCAAATAAAGAAGAACTCAAACCTAAAATATTCTACAATTATCCCAGATAAAGATTTTTTCGATCAACATAGAATAACCAATAATTACTGGTGGATAAACCATGACAAAAAGTTAATTCATGAGATTAAAAAACGAGCCAAACATAAAAAGCATAAATAAAATTTAACTTTACAAAACTATAAATTCACTGGGAATTTAAAAACTGATTCTCTCCTCATTCTAGGATAATTTCATCACTAACCTCATCTTATAATTATGTAAATACTCCCCCTTCCCCACCTCTTCATCCTACCCTTAACCACACTACCCAATATAAACCACAACGATATTGACTAGCTTTTTTTTATATATAAGCATTTTTTTAAGCTAAACCAAATTTTTCTTTACACCAAATAATATTGTAAGGCAATAATAAAGACATCTGTCAATCGCCAAATTACTCAGTTTAACTATTGTTAAAAGCTAAACCTACTCTCAATACATATTATACACGAGCGCCTCCTCGAGGGGACATACGTATACGCACTTACTGCCCTAAGTAAGACAACTTTCTTGATGAATTTTATTAGATTTTTTTTTGTCATCATCCAAACAAATGTATTAGATATTTCTTTTGTAAGCTTTCTATTAATAAAAAAACTTTATAAAAAAAAAGGTTCATAAAGCAGCCGAAGCGAGCACACGCTAGCTAAATGCTCATTTACTACCCTCTCTGCTATTCACCTCCAAACAATAAGGCTCTCTCCTTGAATACACAAATAGCTGCGTACAAAAGTTACAAATAGTGCATTATAATTCGAAAAGTGCTGTGAGATAGTGAATAGTCAATTAAATCATGCGCGAGGTACAGCCCGCCAATCCCGACAGGGATCGCGCACCGGTACCAATCCCTGCAATGGAAATCGAAGACACCCTTCTGCCGCATCCAGAAAATGAAGAGACCGCCCACACAAGACCTCTCCCAAGCACTCAAACCTGCTTTGATAGCAAAGATATTGACCAAAACAACCACCCAGCCACACCAAGACCACCCACACCGCAGAGAAACTTCTCACAATTACCAAAAAAAACATCGAAAAATTATAACATTAGGACAAAGGATAACTTATCCATCAAAAATAAATACGAACAACTTTCAGAATCAAACATCTCGCACGCAGCAGAGGACAACGAGCATCTCACCTCTAATAATGAACACACAGAAGAAATTCATAACAATACAAATTACAGAGCCGCCTCAATGTCGACGAATCCATACGCATCACAACAATTCAATAGCCGAGCGACCTCAAGGAATCTTCATAATCAAGAACGAAACATAAAAACAAACACTGCCAAACCTCCCCCACCTATCTTTACAACAGGTACTAATATTAATAACTTAATTAATCTACTTCAAGATATGAACTTCACTAAAACTGATTTTTATATTAAATTCTCCGATGATACTGACCACACGATATGCAGTAAAGACATTGAAACCTTTGAAAAAATCAAATTAACATTAAAGCAGAATAATATTAAATTCTTCACATATACGCCTAAATGCAACAAGCTAAAAAGCATAGTTTTAAAAGGCATTAAAGGCAACATTTCTGAAAATGACATAAATAAAGAAATAACAGACCTACAGCTAAAAGATATACAAATAAAAAAAATTGCAAAAATCAAATTCACCAGCAAATACGGCACTAACGCTCATTTTCTCATTCAAACTAACAATAGTAACCTAACTGAGCTAATAAAAATAAAATACATAGCTTACCAAAAAATAAAATGGGAACCCCTAAAAAAAAAAGGAAATATACCAATGCAGAAATTGCCAAAGATTAGGGCACTCAAGTGCTAACTGCAACCTAGGCTACAGATGCGTCAAATGTGCCAATAAGCATGCACCTGGAGAATGCAAATTAGACACAAACATCACTGACAAGAATCAGTTATTCTGCACAAATTGCGAACAAATGGGCCACCCAGCATCTTATAAGGGATGTCCCTTCTTCAAATTTGTTAAAGATATAAAAAAAAAACCATGAGCAACCAGTCTCAATATATTGACAATACCAACCAGCATAATCCACCGCACCCAAACCATACACCATATAATCCGCGTAACGCATGGAAAAATTCAGACACAATTAAACAACTTTTCGGAAATAAAGAAACCCCGCATAACTCAATCCCTTATAAGAATACGTCCGAATTAAAGGACCTCCTCTTAGAATTAAAAACTCAGATCCTCAATACCATAAATTTACAAATTAACAATATTATGAGCATAGTATCGAATAACAGTAGCAAAATAGAAACAATAATTAACTCTCTCTCCATCATTAATGAATAGACACATTCATAAAAAAAATAATAACACATTAAAAATTACATCTATAAATGTAAACTCATTAGTTTCACTATCCAAACGTTATGAACTCCTCACATACATAAACAAGCATAACCCAGACATTCTATGCCTAAGCGAAACTAAACTAAATAAAAGACACAAAATACAATTTGCCAATTATAATATTATTAGGAGCGACAGATTAAACAGCACAAAAGGCGGAGGCACAGCAATACTCATTAAAAATAATATCGAACATACACTTATCACACATCCTACCTCCTACAACAACAAAATAATTGAATACTCTATTATTAAACTAAATATAATAAATAATAATAATCTATTCATCATAGCAATATATGCAAACAATACAGAGAATAAAATCTTTATCAACGAAATAAACCATCTATTTGACACACTCAAACTACAAAATCACTACAATCAATATATAATTGCAGGCGATCTAAATGCAAGACACATTACTTGGGGCGATTACATTACAAAAACTAAAGGAAGAATGCTCAGAAATTGGGAACTAAATGAAGGACTCAATTATCGTGCAAAAATAATCCCCCCCTTCGAACCTTCCTTCCCTAGCTCCGGATGTTTTTTAAACCTAATAATAATCGATCAAAGACTACATATAGAAAATCTAAAAGAAAATAAAATAAGAACAAATCATTATAATAGCGACCACTTAGCTCTGCATTTCCAAATAAACCTATTCAACCCAATTAACCTAATAAACCCTGAAACTAAATACAAATTTATGTTCAAACAAACGAAATGGTCTAAATTTAAAAAAAAACTTCACTCCACATATAAAGAAATCATTCCTCACAATAGAAATCTTACCATTCATGAAATTGATGATCACCTAAAATCACTAAACGAAACTATAAATAACACAATAAATAATACATGTCCCAAATTTATACCTTCAAATACCATTCTACAATACACAACTGACAAAATAAAAAAATTACATAAATATAAATCCTTCCTAATTACATGCTTAAATAAAAGTTATATATATCGTCACCAATCGCCCTCTGTACTAAACACACAATACCTTAAATATATGATTAACTCACTAAACAATCAACTGAAATGCGAATACAGAACTGCTTATAATAAATTTTGGCACAACCAGCTTAAACAAATCAATCACAAAAAAGCTAACTCTTTCTTTCCGAAAATCAACAGATTCTTTAGAAATAAAAATTCACTAAACATTGACAGACTTAATATTCCAACAAATAATACTAAACTACTTGTCTCAGCCAACTGCAATAAAAACTCATTCCCAATAATTAATGACCATTACCAAATCACCAACCAACAAGATATACTAAACATAATAGGAGCTCATTATGAGATAATCAATTCCCCCAGATACACAAATAAAGATACCGAACTAAAAGCCACCGTAGATAATTCAGTATCTAAACTAATTGAATACTTTTCACTCAATCTTAACAATTACAAAACAATTTCCCAATTTAGTAATGATAACCCTTCGACCAAACCACTCAATATAGATAACTCTCTAAAATTTCATAACTGCTACGAAATCTATAATATTTTTAACTCACTCCCGAACAAAACCTCTCACGGCATAGATAACATACCCCCAATAGCAGTTAAACACTTACCAGCAAGCATTATACGAGCCTATACCATTCTATTTAACAATTGTTTAAACTACAGATACTTTCCTAATGTATGGAAAACAGCAAAAATTCTCCCAATCTTAAAACCTAACAAACATCCCGACAACCCAGTAAGCTATAGACCTATCAGCTTAACCCCAGCTATTAGCAAAGTCTATGAAGCTGTAATCAATCGCTCAATTAAAACCTACTCAACCATAAATAAAATAATTCCAAATAATCAATTTGGATTTAGATATAACCACTCGACGATCCATGCACTACACCATATCGTAAACATCATTTCCTCCCATTTATATAATAAAGAATATATCGGCGCTACTGCCATCTACTTAGAAAAAGCATTTGACTCAGTATGGATTAACGGACTTCTATTTATATTACACAAACTCAAATATCCTATTGACCTAATACAGATAGTGTGGCACATGACAAATAATAGATCATTCATTACCTGGAATGGTAATCAGGTGTCTAATAAAACATTTAAAATCACTGAAGGACTTATGCAAGGAACTGTTAACTCACCGGATCTATTCAACATATACACTTATAATATACCCAATCTTTTTGACCTAAATAAAAATAACAACACATATTCTGCATCCTTTGCAGACGACTTTATCTTACTTGTTGCAGGCTCTGATCTCACCTTTATACAAAGCAAATTAGAAGAACTGGTAAATAAATTTAATACTCATTACAAACTCTGGAATTTAAAAATCAATCCGGCAAAATGCAACACAATCCTCTTCAGAAGGCCACTAAACCAAATCAGCCAAAAAAATAGAAATCTAATCAGCAACTTCAAAATAACCATAAATGAACTAAATTCAAATTACCCCATTGAAACAGTTAAATCAATCAAATATCTAGGAGTCCACGTCGATAATTTACTCAGACTAAATTACCATATTGATACACAATTACACAAAGCATAAACCGCATTTAGAGCCTACTCAAAATTATTCTACAATAAGTCGCTAAGCAAACAAGCCAAAATAATATGCTATTTACTTCTGGTACGTCCAATTATCACCTACGCAAGCCAAATCTGGTGGAACACAAGTGCATCAAAAATGGAAAAACTCAGAAGGTTTGAACGTATTTGCTTACGCACGTCCCTCAATCTCTTCAGGAAAAATGACGATACCAGCTATTTTTATAATAATAAAAATCTTTACAATAAAGCTAATATACCAAGAATAGATAACTTTATAATCAAAATCAATAGGGACTACTTCTCTAACATACTCAAAAGTAAAAATAAACTTATACATAATCTAAACAATTACTCTTCAATAAACATGGATGACAAAATGTCAACTGATTACCTCCCCCCTCATGCATTTATTCACACTGACCAAAGCCAAGGCATCCAAAATTCCAAGAGTATCCCAATTCTTTATCATTTCCCGAGACACCAAGCTAACAAAAAAATAAATATAAACCAAATAAAGAATAACCCAAACCTAAAATATTCAACAACCATCCCTGACATAGACTATTTTGATCAACACAGAATATCCAATAACTATTGGTGGTTAAACCAAGACAAAAAATTAATATACGAGATTAAAAAACGAGCCAAACATAAAAAGCATAAATAAAATTTAACTTTACAAAACTATAAATTCACTGGGAATTTAAAAACTGATTCTCTCCTCATTCTAGGATAATTTCATCACTAACCTCATCTTATAATTATGTAAATACTCCCCCTTCCCCACCTCTTCATCCTACCCTTAACCACACTACCCAATATAAACCACAACGATATTGACTAGCTTTTTTTTATATATAAGCATTTTTTTAAGCTAAACCAAATTTTTCTTTACACCAAATAATATTGTAAGGCAATAATAAAGACATCTGTCAATCGCCAAATTACTCAGTTTAACTATTGTTAAAAGCTAAACCTACTCTCAATACATATTATACACGAGCGCCTCCTCGAGGGGACATACGTATACGCACTTACTGCCCTAAGTAAGACAACTTTCTTGATGAATTTTATTAGATTTTTTTTTGTCATCATCCAAACAAATGTATTAGATATTTCTTTTGTAAGCTTTCTATTAATAAAAAAACTTTATAAAAAAAAAGGTTCATAAAGCAGCCGAAGCGAGCACACGCTAGCTAAATGCTCATTTACTACCCTCTCTGCTATTCACCTCCAAACAATAAGGCTCTCTCCTTGAATACACAAATAGCTGCGTACAAAAGTTACAAATAGTGCATTATAATTCGAAAAGTGCTGTGAGATAGTGAATAGTCAATTAAATCATGCGCGAGGTACAGCCCGCCAATCCCGACAGGGATCGCGCACCGGTACCAATCCCTGCAATGGAAATCGAAGACACCCTTCTGCCGCATCCAGAAAATGAAGAGACCGCCCACACAAGACCTCTCCCAAGCACTCAAACCTGCTTTGATAGCAAAGATATTGACCAAAACAACCACCCAGCCACACCAAGACCACCCACACCGCAGAGAAACTTCTCACAATTAAATCCAAGAAGCCTAAATTCAAATGCCTTGGAAAAAATCTACAAGCAAGCACTCAAAGAGATGCACAAAGTGAAAACAGGGACCGCACCCAACCTGGTCAATAAAAAAAGGCCATTTAACAACTTTGCCGAAGACTGCTCATCGCATACAGCCGACATTGAACACACATGGCAAATGGCAAAAAAAAGGTCTCAAGCAGCCAAAAACTACAAGAATCAAACATCTCCTTTAACACGCAATATAACTCTCAACCGTCCAGCGGCCAGACAAGCAGCGAAGATCCCAACAGGACTCATCCCTCAAGCAACCCTTCACAAGAAAACTCAAGAACCTCTCAAGATCACAGTAACGACGAACATCCACGCCACTCCAACCCTAAACCCCCTCCTCCAATTTTCACATCAGGTATAAACATCAACGATATCATAAGCATACGCACAAGCAATGCATATACAAAAACAGATTTTTACATTAAGTACGCTGAGGAAAATAACCAAACTCTCCATTGCAAGGACATTGATACCTTTGAGAAAATAAAAATCACTCTTAAAAATAACAATATAAAGTTCTTCACATACACCCCCAAAAGCATCAAACTAAAAAACATAGTTCTCAAAGGCATCAATGGCTCTTTCTCGGAAAATAACATACTTAACGAACCAAACGACCTCAACCTCAACAATGTCACAATAAAAAAATATCTAAAATCAACTTCAACAACAAATACGGTAACAACTGCCATTTTCTTACACAAATATTAAACAATAGCAACCTCTCTGAACTTTCTAAAATCAAGTATATAGCCTACCAAAAAGTGATCTGGGAACCTCTCAAAAAAAAAAAAGAAATATTCCAATGCAAAAACTGCCAAAGACTGGAACACTCAAGCTCTAACTGTAATCTGGGATACAGATGTGTTAATGTGCAAACAACCATGCGCCCGGGGATTGTAAAATCGACTCTAAAAATGCTGATGAAATCCTCCTATACTGCGTAAATTGTAATCCAAACGGCAATCCTGCTTCATACAGAGGATGCCCTTTCTTCAAATTCGCGCAAGGCATAAAAAAGAATCAAACAATAAAATATCACTAGCAAATAAAAACGAAAAATTAATACACAAACACACCACTCAACAGCATATCCCATCACACCACAGTTTAATAAACACATAAACAATCCAACCCAGCTACAAACCTCTCAACCAACATGGAGCACTAACAATACAATCAAACATTTATTCAACAACAATAATCAACCACAAATCACCAACCCAACAGACACAAACAACGATATACTCGAATTGCTAAACAATTTCAAAACTCAAATATTAAATTCCTTCAACCTGTAACTAAACAATATCATGCAAACTATAGCCAACAATAGCAGCAAAATATAAACTATTATCAACTCACTAACTCACGCCCCAAAGCAAATTAATAACCTGACAATCACATCCATGAACACTAACTCAATAGTCTTCTTATCCTAACGATACGACCTACTAACCTATATCAACGAACACAATCCAGACATACTTTGCATCAACGAAACAAAACTGAACAAAAACCACAGACTACAATTAGCGGACTACAACATAATCAGACATGACAGATCCAACAGCCAACGTGGTGGAGGCACAGCTATCTTAATCAAAAATACAATAGAATACTCCCATATCACACAACCTGCATCCTATAATAACAAAATACTAGAGTACTTAATAACGAAAATAAAATTATCTAATAACAACAACCTATTCATGGTAGCACTCTATGCCAACAACTTAGAAAACAGAATCTTCTTAAACGAAATCAATTACCTCTTCAGCGAACTCAAACTCCAAAACAACTCCAATTATTACGTTATGGCTGGCGACCTAAACGCCAGACATACCGCTTGGGGAGACCCCACTGACAAAACCAAGGGCAGATTCCTCAAAAACTGGGAACTAAACCAAGGGCTCCTAAACAGAGCTAACATAATTCCTTCTTGCGAATCGATCCTTGATCTAGTTATAAAAGACCACAGAATCAACATAACCAACCTATCTCACAACAAAATCAAAACCGCACAGTACAATAGTGACCATCTAGCTCTTCAAATCGCCATTAACTTCAATAGCTCAATTCAACTAATAAACCCCGAAAAAAACTTTAAATTCATGTTCAAACAAACAAAATGGTCGATATTCACTAAAAACTCGAATCTAACTACAGCACTACAATCCCCCACGACAGAAACCTAACCATCCCTGAAATTAATGACCATCTGGATCAACTAAATGCAGTAATAATCAATACCATCAATAGCACATGCCTCAAATTCAAGCCTTCTAAACCATACTTCAATTCACTCCTATAAAAATCAAAAAGCTCCATAAATACAAATCCTTCCTGATCACTTGCCTCAATAAATCTTATAAATATACCCACATACAACCACTGCAACTCGATCCCTCCTACCTGAAGCCCCTTATAAAAGTAGTAAATGATCTAACAAAGGGAGAATACCGGTCAGCATATACTAAATTCTGAAATAGCAAACTTAAGCAAATCTCTCATAAAAAAACCGAAACATTCTTTCCTAAAATAAATAGATACTTCAGACAAAAAAACCCTCTGAACATAGATAAACTATCCATCCTAACTAACAACACTAGCATACGCCCACTGCAACATAAACACACTAGCATCGTGAATAATAACTACCAAATACATAATCAAACAGACATACTTAACATCATTAGCGAACGCGACGAAAAAATCAAATCACCCAGCTACACAAACGCAAACACCGCACTAAAAAACAAAATAGACAACACTATCAGTGAACTAAAATCAAATTTTGAATCAAACCTTAACCTTAACTTAACCATCACGCAATTCAATAACTCCAACACTGCAATTAACCCAAACACTAATAACAGATCCCAACTATTTCATAAAGCACAACAAATAAACAAAATCTTCAAATCACTCCCCAACAAAACTTCGCACGGTATCGACAACATCCCCCAATAGCTCTCAAACATCTACCCCCCAAATTAATATATGCATATACTACACTTTTCAACAACTGCCTAAACTATAGATACTTCCCCATTTTCAGGAAAACAGCTAAAATTCTCCCCATCCTCAAACCTAACAAAAAACCAGATACCCCGCCACCTACCGTCCTATTAGCCTAACTCCTGCAATAAGCAAAGTATTCGAAGTAATCATTAATCACTCCATCAAAAAACACGCAAATAATAATAACATCATCCCCAATAATCAGTTTGGTTTCCGACATAAACACTCGACCACACATGCCTTGCACCATATCATTAATATATTCACCTCTCATCTCCATAAAAAAGAATTCATAGGTGCTGCAACTATCGATCTAGAAAAAGCCTTCGATTCCGTATAGATCGACGGCCTTCTCTTCACTTTATGCTCGCTCAAATTTCCACTAGACATAATCCAATTAGTCTGGCATATGACATTGAACAGAACCTTCATTACCTGGAATGGCCATGAATCCTCAACCATAACATTCAAAATCATGGAAGGTCTCATGCAGGGCACGGTGAATTCTCCCGATCTCTTCAATATCTACACTCATAAAATCAACAATCTTTTTAACCTAAACTCAAATAGTAACACCTATTCCGCGGCATTTCCAGTTAACTTTATTCTCCTAGTAGCTGATCCCAAACCCGAAACAATACAAGACAAACTTGAAATCCTTACCAATAAATACAACAATCACGACAAACTCTGGAACCTAAAAATTAAACCATCCAAATGCAATTCAATCCTATTTAGACGTCCCATAAACCAAATTAGCCCTAAAAATAGATTATCCATAGCTAACTTCTACATCAACATTTACGAAATGACATATCCCATGCAATAGAAAATGTAAATTCAATGAAATACCTCTGCGTTCATCTTGATAACCTTCTAAGAATTAATAAACACATAGACATCCAACTTACAAAGGGCAAAATCGCATTCAGAGCATATTCCAAACTATTCTTTAGCAAGTCATTAAACAAATCCGCAAAAATCATCTGCTACCTTCTACTCATAAGGCCCATCCTCGCATACGCATGTCCTATTTGGTGGAACACCAGTGCCTCCAAAATAAAAAAATTGAGAAGATTTGAACGACTCTGCTTGAGATCTTCTATTAACTTTTTTAGGAAAAATCACGAGCATAAAACATTGTTTAGTAATAAACAACTATATAATAAAGCAAACATATCCAGAATCGATAACTACATTATAAAATTAAATAGAGATTACTTTTCAAACTTACTAAAAATAAACAATAATCTAATTCTAAAGTTAACAGACATGTTAAGCAACGAATTTGAAGAAAAGACATTCTCTGATTACTCCGCCCTCAATCATTTGTCCATGCAGATTACCTTAATATCATACAAAACTACAGCAATATTCCTATAACTTATCATTTCAACAGGCACCAAACCAACAAAAGACTTATAATTAACCATATTTTAAATAACACCAATCGCATTTATTCAACAATTATACCAAATAGAGATTCCATAGATCAGCACCGTATTAACTCGAACTACTGGTGGCTAAGCGATAATAAAGAATTAATCTATGAGATCAAAAAAAGAACCAAAAGGAAAAATTGTACTCAAAACGCAATCCTTCCACATATCCCTAATAGATAAATAAACTAACTTACTATTATCTTCTGTTACCAAGTAACTCATCTCAATAATTATCCCTTCCCCATCTCCTCCCCCACTCCCCACCAATCCCTTAATTTAAGCATACTATAGAGAAACTTAACTAATTTTTTAAATGTAGCATTTTTGTTAGTTCTAATTAAATACCAAATATTGTATGGCTCAAATAAAGACTGAAGACAATTGCCAAATATACCCACCAAATCAACCTGTACACACTTCAACCAAATATAAAGTACAAGCGCACCATACTGATGCCATATACTTAACCACTTACCCTCCTTTTTAGATTACTAATTAGACGTAAGACATATTGTATAAAGCTTTGTTATTAGTTTTATTGGCTTTAATGTAATTAATTTATATACTTTTTATATGGCTACAAAAATTTAAATAAAATCTTAAAAAAAAAAAAAAAAAAAAAAAAGGTTCGATTCCCCGCTGGAGAGAATTATTTTGCAATGTTAAATAGATTTTTAATAATTTATTCAGTTACAATTTTTCCAAGATCTTCAGTAGCATAGAAGTCAGTGTCCCCGCCTGTCACGATAATATTCATGTTCCTCGATAGCTCCGGCTATATTATCTCACCTGCAAACGAGCCCATTTTATATCACATTCTTCGACATTGCGCCAATAAAATGATTGGCTTATCCCGGCCACCGCACAACGCACGCTTCCTTATACGCAGACTATAATCAATGCATACAAGATCCCAATAATATCCCATTGAATTATCACTGCCCTAGACACCAATCAAACCAAAACATAAATATCGATCTAATAAAAAAATCTGAAATCTAAAATATACACCAATAATTCTTGATAAAGATTACTTAGATCAGCATAGCATAACTACTAACTACTGGTAGATAGCTCACGATAAAAAACTAATACATGAAATTAAAAAAAACCAAACATAAAAACATAGTCGAAAAAATATCATAGACTTATAATTCACCTAGAATTATAAATTGGAAATACTCCACGTTCTATTCCATTATAATTTTGTCCACACCTGTAAATATACTTCCACTCTCATCCCTTCCCCCTTCCCTCCTAAACTACTCTAACCTGATTAAACACTTAAGCTTACTCTATAATCATTTGCTAATAACTAAGCATTCACAATATATTTTAAACACGAGGGCCTCCTAGTGATGAGAGTTTAGTTTATGTATTTACTTCCACCAATGTAAGTTATTCCTATGATGTTTTTTTAATAGTTATAATTTTCATCACTCAACCATTGTAAATGAACTTAAGCTCAACAATAAAAATCTTTAAAAAAAGATTCGATTCCCCGTTGGAGAGAATTATTTTGCAATACTAAATAGATTGCTAATAATTTATTTAGTTACAATTTAAACGATTCCATGATATATAGAAACCTTCAATTAGCAAAAAGAACTTTCTGAAAAGCAACTTTCTGAAAAAAAAAAAACGATCTTGGTGTGTATTTTTTCGCCTTTTCAACTAACTTATTTTCCACTTATCCGATTTGAACAATTTATTCTTCAAATTGAACCTTATTAATACTTTTTCCAACTGCATACATTATATTATAAATATAACGTTTTTGTCTGTATAAATTAGTAAAATCCATAGACTGAACAAAATTTTTCAATCTTTTTTTGTCTTTTTGGACACAAAAACCGAGTGGCAAGATTTAAAATAAATATGTAAATGGCTCCTTTTACTCGGGGAAGACACCAGGAGCCAGAAATAAAATGTCCAGTCCATGTGCCATCGCTGGAAAATTTTCCATTTTTTGGTACCGACTTATGTCCCCTATTTCGTGGATTTACTTACATACAAGTATTTAGTGAGATTCGTGTTTCGTAGTGGTATTTTTTTAGGTTTGTTGTAACCACTAACACTTTTTCATATTTTATTGGTCTTTTATATCTCTATGTAGTAAGTCTGTGTTGAATATCCATTGCGCATTATCACTATGTATTATTTAGTTTTCACTAAGTCTGATGATTCTTTATTTAATATGGTAAACATTGATTGCTATTACTTTCAGATATTTTAAATGTATATATATTACTCATCGATACTATTGATGGTGTTAAGTATTGAGTCTCTTCATCTTGAGTTTTTAAAGTTTCTTTTTTTGAATTTAGTTGTACTTGGTCATTTAACATTTTTAGCATATTATTTTTAAAATCTTCAATTATGTTACTAATATTTAAATGTATATTCAACTGTATGGTATTTGTACTATTATTTGCGAATGCTATTTTTTTACATTTTATAGAGTATTATATAAGAAATATGATTTTTAATAAGCTGTTTATGTTACTTTCTGGCGATGCTTGATTTATGAATATAAGTAGCATGTCGTATGCTTTGGATCTTTTTGTTGTAAAACGCAAGACTTTTGTAAACATAACAGCTGGCAACCGTAGGGCTTTTAGTTCATTGAGGATTTCTATTTGATTAAAATTAGTGTCTAGGCATTTTAGTAAATAAGTGTGCTGTTTTTGTGTTATGGGCGTAAACGTGTAAAAGGTTGTATTAGCTGTTATTAAAAATTCTTTTGCTCTATTATAATCCGGGAGATTATTTAAAAATACTATATATTTACTGTTGTGTACGCGCTTAATGTAAAACGATTCATGAATGTTCGGCTTTGGTGTTGAGGTCGATGGCAACGATTGACCGGGATTAGCGTAGTATTTTTTCTTCTTGGGGTTGTCGTAGAATATCCACTTCTCATCTCCAGTTAAAATCCGATGTAAAAAACCTTTTCTGTGTTGCCTTTGAATCAGCTGCTCGCAAGTGAAAAATCGCCTTTCAACATCTCTAGGTTTCAGTTCATAAGTCACCCAATTTCCTTGTTTTTAAATTATTCCCATGGCTTTCAATCGTACGGAAATGACTTGTTGAGTCACTCCTAATGATTCTGCAAGCTCTTCTTGCGTTTGACTCTGATCTTCTTCGAGTAATGCCTCTAATTCTTTATCCTTGATTTTTTTGGCTGTCCAGAGTGAGGCTTGTCTTCGACGCTGAAATCTCCATCCTTGAAACGTTGAAACCATTCCCTACATGATTTATCAGTTGGAGCAGCGTCACCATAAACTTCGACAAGCATTCGATGGGCTTGAGCTGCACTTTTCTTCCAATTAAAGCAGAAAACTAAAATCTCCCGCAAATTCTGTTTGGTTAACCGAAATTCGACATTTTCAACACTGTAAAAAACAAGGTTTTTGAAAGAAACTTAAAGCGATATAAACTGAATATTATTGTCATGTCTAACCTCTCTGAAACCGCCAAAATCAGCTGTCACTGTGAACCATTCGTAACAGCTGGAGCTATCTGTTGAAAATGATCGAACTAATTTGTACTCCCATTATATATATATATATATATATATATATATATATGTTTTTTATATTTATAATGATTTATATATTATAATGGTTTATATTTTTCGTCTAGTACCTAACAGGTAGGCGGGTTGAAATCCTTGTTATTCGAACTTTCAAGGTCAACTGATGAGAACCGGTGTGTTCAGCATAGTATGGTCGTTGACAAATATGTTTTCATTCTCGTCAAAATTTTATATACAATATCTATATTGTGGAGCGAGAAAGGAAAATGCACAGTAGAAACCGTTGAAATCGGTTAGACCTATAATAACTGGTTATGAATGTTATTAAATGAATTGTGTTATATTTTTAGATCAGTTATATTTTAAGATCAGATTACAAATGAAGATATAATCATTTAGTGTTGAATAAAAAAGTAACTAATTAGTCAAATTCATGGAACATAAGTATAAAAAAATAATTTGCATGTTTCATAAATCGTGATATTGCATTGTCAATCAACATTATTTACAATTTTCAGATAGCATAATCACAATTATTAAATATAAATGTCCCAACACTGATCCTTTCTTACTATTAATTATTGAAAAGGTATATCGTAAACTGTAATTAAATCGTAGATTATTTTGTAAGCTTAATTGTAAAAGAAATAATAAGTAGCAATGACGCTTTAAGACTCTTTTTCTTGTATACAAACTACACATAATGTTTTTGATAACGACTAAATGAAATAGCATAAAAAATAAGATTTAGCAACTGCCTTTAAAAGTTTCCACTGTAACTAACATGACTGACATATTTAAAACTCAACAAGAACATGAATGAAAGAATTTTATGACAATTACTTGATTAAAAGCAATTTACTGTAATTTAACAGTTTACGAAATCTTGAAATGCATGCAATGAGTTCATTTTTTTATTTTCACAATTACATAACAATTACGCTATTTTCTAATACCTACTTATTATCGCATAATCAAGTATATCAATTTCAGTTAACCTGTTTGAAATCGAGAAGGTAAATTGAAAGTTATATAAGGGAATATTTTTCAATCGCTAAAAAAGTCAATACTCACATCTACCTAAAAAAATCTTATAGAATACATTATAATTAATCTGAAGCGAAGATTGATGCTAGTGACAATACTTTAGAAAAATACAAATATAAAAGAAGTAATAAAAAAATAAAAAAGGAGTTACATATAATAAAAATTCACCGATTCTCCATTCAAAGAAAATAGTTTTGGTGAGACAGAACAGATTTTGTGTCACGCTTTCACTTTCAGAGAGCAAATTGAATTGATTTGATATGGAGAAAAGAATTTATAATATGAATCGACAATTTCCAAGATATCAATAGTCCTTTAAAACTTCGAACGCTTTAATTTATGTATCCTTAATGTCATGAGAAATTTAGACATCAACATCTGTAATCATTGACATTTAGTCCCAACCAAGTCAATGAAGTATACGCTACTATCGAAGTATGTAAAATCGTAGAATAATCGAATCAAAATATTGTGAAAGCTTTATATGCATGACGTTGCATGAAATATTAATGATAGATGACTGTAACCAAGGAATGCCGACAAAGCTTCGCGAAATAAACGTGTGCATTGGCCACTTTCCCTTTCTTTGTTTGTAAGTACTGAAACCTTTAGACCAGTAAGAAGCGAGGTCGAACATTAACTCTGTATTGATCATATTTTTACTCTGGAAAACAAGTCTTATTCTGGCTTCTGTTCAAAAATATTATCCTCCGTTTGTTGATAATACGCAAATCGTAAAATGTATACTGTATGATCTTTGTTCACGCCATTTATTCGCCTAGAGATATATTCAATAAAATAACCGATTTCATATATTTTTGTTGACGAATATGTATGAAAATAAATTTACTTTCTCCATCGATTTAGCTATATGTATTTTGCTAAGTAGCTCTAAACATGTTATATAAAAGAAGCTTTGTACCTACGAGGTATCCAAGGACATAAATCTGTAGATCATCTACACTGCAGAGAAACACGGAAAAAGTAAATAAATACATAAACCTTGAACTTTTGGCTGAGTCTGCTCGTTCGAGCGTATCGAGAAAGGACAGCATGACAAAATCAATAACAATAAAACAAGTATCAAGAACAAATGCTCGAATGGACTCAATGATGACTTTACAATTTGATAAGCTTTACAATTTGTTTAATTATAAATTACAATAGCCGAAAATTCTCACGAAAAAGAATAATACAGACAGAGTGGCGACGTCGTCGGTCGTTTCGTAACAAGCCAATGGACACAAAGACGAAACAAACAACCAAGGTAAGAACAGGCGTGCACAATATATTCACAATACCTGCAGCACGTGGTTGTCACGCACTCCACGAGTGAAAGAGAGATAGAGAGTGTATTAACATATTTTCCCGCGGCAGGTGTGGCAACGACAAAAGATTCACACGGGAGGTCGCCATGGTATGGTTGGCAAAAAATCATGACCCTTTCGACAGTTTCTCGTACACGCGCAGCCTCTACACGAAACAACGCTCATAAGGCGGGGAAAAGTGACGAGTCGCCACGTAGGTGTGGGAGTCGCGGAGTGAATGGCGAAGTTGCGTCTTTTTTTCCTCCTTTTTCTACTCTCGACTATTCTCTCTCAGTTGTTTCATTTTCTGAATGACGGGGTTTCCCGAGATAAAAAAGAAATGCGCTTCTTGCAGGAATGCAAATGATTTAAATGACACTAAGTATTGAGCATGAGAAGTACACTTTGTAGTAAATGTCTGAAAAAAATGTTCTTTTATTATCAGAAAATTTGAAAAAGAGTTTACTTTGCAAGGTATCGTTTGAAACTGTAGCATAAATTACTGAAAATTACCACAAAGAATTTTTTTAAATCTATTTTTACCAAAAATATACAATAATATGAATGAAATAAAAAAAACTATTATTGTCAAGTAGTCGAAATTGATTAATTAAAAAGCTAAGGCAACTGCTTTATAAGTTTGAACAATTTACTCCCAATGTATGCTGTCATTGAAACAGGGAATTTCCCCGTGCGACGAACGACAGACATTCTACGGATATATCTCGAGAGCAAAGCAGCTCCTACAGCAATATCCGGCTACCGAGCTCTCCCCGTTGGCGCATCTAGCCAACTTTTGCCCGGGCCGCCTCGAAATTAGCAGAGGCGCGCGCGCGTGCGAGAGAGAGCAAGAGAGAGCGAGAGAGAGAGAGCGAGTTAGCTGCCGTTTACGAGAGGGCGATAAACTGGGCTCGGCTGCGATGATGGGAGAAAAGTCCGAAACGGCTCCGACGATCGTAAGCAGCCGACGACCTGCGAATTCGTATGAGAAGAACGAGGTGATGGGCTTTAATATTTTCGGAGCTGCGTGTGGATTCTTCAAAGATGTCTCAAAGATGTTGCGTTAACGAGAGACCAAACAAGTTAAAACGAGCAAATAATTCAAATGGAATCTTTACTAGCGATAGAAAACTTAAAAGGCCGTACAAACATTTGAGGAAGTGAAAATTTTTCCCGAGTTTTGACTTAACCTAATTTTTGTCGCGTGCGATCATAATACAATGCAGTGTGCACGTAGACTCAAAAATCAGCGCTGCATGAATAAGAATGCGACTCACGTACCTCCTGTGACTTGCACGGACAAGAAATAATCATCACGAGGGATTATTTTTATCTTTTTCCCAACGTCAATTTTCTTTACTTTCTTTTTTCGTAATTTTTTCTTTCGAAATTACAGCAGCTTTTACCGTTATTCGTGAACCCCTAATAGTCAGTTTAACTGAACGCGTCGAGTCGCATTTTCAGTAACACGACTTAGAACTGAAAATTGCAAACCCGTTGTACTTTAAACAAGCTTGTTAACTTTTGATGAGTTTTGGATAACCCTAATAGAACTTTCACCGTGTTTATTGATGAACTTTTCCATTACTGCAAGCTTACTTTTTGATATAGTCAATAAATAGATTAAATTCAATGCTATTCATAACTATGATGATGTATTTCAGAGTAGACAATATAATATTCTAGTCATCAATATTCTTTGAATAATTGGATGATAGGACTTAAAAAGTTTAAACATAAAATATCTTTAAAAAAATCCAAAATGCAATTTTTCCATTAAATAACTACTTGCTAGCATAATATCAACTTGTTAACTCATTTTAAACAAAACGGTTTTCTACAATTGTAAATTCTTACTGCATTAAATATAATTAAATAAAACAAAGAAGTGTTATTAAAATGCTCGAAATCAAGAGGAGGAGAGAAACTAGTAAAAGCGTCTTAAACTGATATTGATAGCCATCATTGATCTATTACACTTGTTTTTCAATCTCAAGACATGCTGCACACAAGTTTGCTCAACGAAGTAGAGAAACTGGTCTGATCAAAAAATCTTAAGCCATATGGTCGTTTTTGCTTTTCAAACTTTCTCGAGCGCGCTTCGAGTATGCGATAGCATATGTAACAAACGTCATGGGCAATTATTAAAACTTGCTCTTACGCGCAAAATTACGCGCAGAACAGAGTGAACAGCATAGAAACATAATCATGGTAATAAAAATTCAGCTTCCAAACTCGAAAGTGAGGAAGAAGACGAAAAAATAATAATTCATTGCAGTACCAAATCTCGCATGTAGATCACGTGAAACGGACTTCCGAGCGCTCGGCACTCTTAAGAGCGAGAGTGAGGCTCCGCGCTTGGTGGGAGCCCGACACACGCGCGTCCTTTCCTTCCTCCCCACCCTTCAACGAGGTCGCCGGTACGATGCATACACGCGCGCGAGGACTTATCCCGTGCAGCCGCAGCGGGGCCTGACGAGCTATGGGCCTCAGTTTCCGCGTAGACGGCACTTCGTAGAGACGTGCCACTGATTCTGAAAATCGTGACCGCAACCTTTATGTTTCCTTCAGTGGATCATTGTGCAAAAATCAAATACAGGATATGCACCTTGTGATTGTGAGATTTTCAACTGTGTTTGTGGAATTTCAAGTTTTGACAGCTATAGCATAAAAAGTTATCGTTGTGTTATACGAAATAAAGATATTTTAATCTTTATCGAAAGTTTTTGTTTTCAGTATTGATTTGAACTAACAAACGAATGTATGAGACACTGATAGAGATTTGGACTTTTCAAAACGATAACGTGTATACCCTTGAAAATTCTACAGTTGCACAAAAGCAACCGGAGGAAGCTGTAAAGAAAAACGGTACCAAGCATGATGTCCGCGGCACGTATCGTGCTTTTCATCTCTTTCGTTACGTTGGGTGAGTAAGCCTTTGTTAACCTTTTTTGTTCTCCATCGCGGTTTGACTTATGAACTTGCAAATTCGAAATTTAAGCAAGGGATTATTATTAATTACGCTGGCTAGGAAATTCGATTAATTAATTAAATTCACATTTAATTAATTAAATGAACAGAACAGATTTACGTGCATTTTTGTTTATTGCTGTGTGTGATCATAATGGTAATGTCATCACTAGTACGATTTTTATTTAATTAAGATAAACAAACTTTGAAGACTATTTAAAAGGATGATATAGGGTAAAATTTTTTTTCATTAGACCAAAAGAAAATAAGCGAAATAAATGTTTTACTGTACGGTGATTTCTTTCGAGCTAATTATATTACAATAATGTCTATAGTCATTAGAGTTTTAAATCACCGGATCAAGTTACAAAACTAATGTATAAGTGTTGAAACTCATCCGTCCCACTATTAAACGGTCTAAACACACCTGACAGGTCAAAGAATAGGAATTTTCACACTTTTGCAAAAAAAAAGAAATCACTGCCGCCTTTCTTTTTCCATAAATACTCCTGATTTATCGCCTAAGCGCGACGGAATGCGTCGTGAAAGCGAACAATATCATTATTTTGCATGTACATGCGTGTATCCATTTGATTAAAGAGAAAAAGGAATTGTTAATGACTTTACATGTATTATGGGTAAATGAGATTGAAGTGCGAATCAAGGGCAAAAGGATACTTTACTTTCGCAAGCATCGATGCTTCAATTGCGATTGAGTAACTTAATTGAATCACGAGATAAACGCATGCACACACGCTCGGTTTTTCACGCGCAGAAAAGCGGATACATACAGTTTAGCCTAGAATTGGAAGCAGAACGTTTTTGTTAGCAAGGATATTTGTGTTTTTATTAATAATATCTTTCTACAACTAAACTGATTATATCATCAATGCGCAAATGTACAGACAAACAATTAAGTCTAAAAAAGTGTAGTTTTATATTTTTATGATCTTAAATAAATTTTATGTATAACAGAGTGCTAGCAATATATACATAAACAATGTGTAGTATAAACAAAATTCTACATGAATGACAATTTCACGTACATCAGCACTGTTCCACCAAATGACTTCAGCACTTATTTCTCGAGTATTTACATACTCGAGAAGTTGAAATATAATTGGGAAAACTTAAATTGCATAAATCTAACAAGCAACAAAGCTTATTAAATTAGAAAAGAATCTATTACTTAATGCAATCAAATATTATGTCCATATCTTCTTTTGTCTATGGGCGCACTTGACTTAGCTATGTCGTAAGTGACTCGTGTACACGCGCTACACTTTTGCAAACGAACGAACAAACGCGCCAGCGCTTCTCAGTCACATACAATGAACAACCTTAGAACTGAGGAAATCTATGCCGTCGTTGGTAGGAAAGATCGTTTCTGCCGTTGTACAGGAGAATGGGAGTAAGATCCGTAATTACTGCGCGCGCCGCCCAACGATTTAATGCTAACGTTTCTTACAAAACGACTTAATCCTGCTGATGTTTACTAGCTGGCAAACTTCAAGAACAATCAATGAGATCATAATTGTAACACATTTTGAAACAATAAAAATTTCGTGGACTTATGAGCTTCGAAATTGGTAGTAAAACGTGTACTTTATTGAGATTGTAAGTACTTTTCATTAAGCCCACGTTTAACTATGTGAGAATATGTTACATTAGGCTATAACAATATTTATTTCCGAATAGTTTATGCGTATTTTAAGGTGTAGCTAAGAAAAACGAATCCATATCGAATTCGAGAAGAAAAATCTGAGTAATTGAGAATAGATAATAAATGAAAGAAGCGAAAAAGAAGAAGAAACGAGGAACTCGTCATGCATACAGAAGAATGAAAATACAGCCACTAACCATAGCTGACCGTAAGGATACCGACGCTGACGTTAGTCCCATAAGGGGAGAACACCAAGGGAATTCAACCATTCTCCTTTTTATCTGCATAAAATGATGGAACTGTCATGTCACGTTTGATCATCTCCAGCCTCTAATCTTATCAAGTTTGACTCTTTTTTCGTTCATGTTATTTCATTTTTTAATTTTCTCTGAATATATTATTTAAGAACTCATAGTGTTATCTTTTGTAAAATTAGTTGGAACTGAAATTGGACGTTCCACGCTTTGAAAGGATAATGCAGCGTTAAATACCTTGTTCACGGACGCTTGTACATCGCATTTGCATAATTCTTGGTAAAAATGGTTACAAATAGTTCAGCGCTTCGAGACAAAAATTTAAGTATTAGTTGCCCGAAACTCCTATTAATTTTCTTACCGTTAGACATTTCATGACGAAAAGATAAAGATAATAGTAACTTTTATGATAAATGAAACGCCTTTTAACCCATTTACCGGAAAGTTAATTGACTATTACTACCTAGTTTTGGAGTATTATAGTTATCTAATCTTTTATAATAGGCCAAGCAACGCAGAAAACTTTTATACGTATGATATATCTTCATAAATATAAAGTAATTCAGATTTAATGGTTACTTTTACAAATATTATTGAACGAACAAAATCGTAAGCACCCTATAATTTATTTATATTTATATAAATTGCATCTACGATTATTTAAAATGAAAGTATCATTGTGCAAAAACAAAAGTTTATACAAACGAGACGAATACAAACAATTAGACAAATAATCTGGAACAACAAAGAAGCAGTAACACGCTGTTGCTGTGGTCTGTCGTTCAGCCGCCTTTCTCATGTCTATACCATATATACCAGACAAAGATAGATAGTGAGAGAGACATTAACACAAAAGTTAGGATTAATTCCGTCCAGAATCAGCGCTGCTGCAGTTCGCGCTTCAACGGCAACCCGCAGCAGTTCAGCGCTCAGTTTGAGTAGAGAGAGTTTCCAACGGGCTAAATACGAGGACGGTCGGCCGGTCGGCAGTAGAGAGATTCTACGAGCTGAGAATGTTTATCGTCTCGAAAGGACCATTTATCTTTTGCACGCCACGTAATTTAGCTCTTATTTATAAAAGGGAACTCTATCTTTAGCTGACGACTTGTAATATTTCGTACGTTCTTTGCATTGTTAACGAAAAGGAGAGTTACATATATGGGAGCTGAAAATAATTAATATTTTTTTTCCTTACATAACTAGCGACTATTCATCGCTAAAACAAGGTTAAGAACGAATTGAGTTTGCTGCGCAAAGCGTTTCCATTTCTTCCAAACGCGTATTGGTACGTCAGCATAAATACATAACGCAAATTGTTGCAAATGCTAATTATAAAATATTGTTTATATAATTGTCGATAGATTTTCCTGTTACTTAAATTCATAAAAAATAGTAAAGTACGAATATGCATATAAAATGTAATGCTGCCAATGCTAGTGCTAAAGATACTGTTGATAGAAATTTTATACAAATACGCATTGCGCTTACTCATTTAAATAGATATCATATAGAACGTTCAGGAAAGCTTCAAATAAAAAAATAAAATGAAATGTAAACTGATCATTCAAAATAATAGCCCCTACATTAAGAACTACGAAGTTTTGAACCCATCACTAGATAGAAGAATATTTTCTTCTATATATTCTAGAAAATATTAAAAACTATTGGAAAATACCATTAAGAACATCAGTCAATTATGAAATAACTTTGAGATCTACCTAAACATAGACAAAAACACGATTAAGGTGGAAATAAATTTATAGATGATCTTAAAATATTCGAATTCAAGATCTTCAGTAGTATAGTGGTCAGTATCCCCGCCTGTCACGCGGGAGACCGGGGTTCGATTCCCCGCTGGAGAGAATTATTTTGCAATATTAAATGATTGTTAATACTTTATTCAATTACAATTTTTTTTATTTTCGGGTAATTTTTCTCTTCCAAGATCTTCAGTAGTATAGTGGTCAGTATCCCCGCCTGTCACGCGGGAGACCGGGGTTCGATTCCCCGCTGGAGAGAATATTTTGCAATATTAAATAGATTGTTAATATTTTATTCAATTACAATTTTTTTTATTTTCGGGTAATTTTTCTCTTCCAAGATCTTCAGTAGTATAGTGGTCAGTATCCCCGCCTGTCACGCGGGAGACCGGGGTTCGATTCCCCGCTGGAGAGAATATTTTGCAATATTAAATAGATTGTTAATATTTTATTCAATTACAATTTTTTTTATTTTCGGGTAATTTTCCTCTTCCAAGATCTTCAGTAGTATAGTGGTCAGTATCCCCGCCTGTCACGCGGGAGACCGGGGTTCGATTCCCCGCTGGAGAGAAATTATTTTGCAATATTAAATAGATTGTTAATATTTTATTCAGTTATTTTTTTTACACTTGGTCAATTATAATTATCTTAGCATTGCACGTGAAACGCTCAGTAGATCTTACATATACAATATACATATAGAATATTGATCAATACCATCCGTGAGTCACATGTTATTAAGACAACGCTTCTCTTAAAAAATATTAAATTCTTTAAAAAAGAACTGATACGTTAATTAAGAAATTTCAGACGTGAACTGTAAGCTATTATACTTTTGTTTCCGGTTCGTAAAATAGTTTATATATATTAAAACAAAACAAGAAAGTATTGTAAAATGAATCCAACTGTCATATATTTTCGAAAAAAAAATTATTATTATTATAATAGTAATCATCAGCATCAAACAGTGGACTCCGCAGCGGTCACCTATCGAACTTTTACCACGCTGCTTGACTTTCTTGATCAGATAAGAACTTTAGGAAAAGTATTTTTGTCGGTCGATGTAATATTACAAACCCTTGAGTTATCTACTTGTAATATGAACTTTATAACTTTTTGAATAGAAATAAAATTCAAAACAACTAACTATTTTCGAAGTTAATAGATGTACATAAACATTAGATTTGTTAGTGTACATAAAACTAATAACAGTGTGTTCATCATAGTAAGGTGGATGACAAATGTTAGTATTTTCACGGTTTTAAAAAAGTTATATACAATGTTCTTATTGCGGAGCGAAAGGGAAAATGTAATGGCAAGTTGTAATTTCCGGAACCGTTTAAACGCGAATCCTGCTTATTGTTGAAAATAGCTAATTAATCAAATATGTATTAGTATTGAATGTTTAAATTCTTGTCAAAAATATAAATAATGATATAAAGAGAATCGACAATAACTTCTTGTATATATGAATATTCATATATATTGTACAAGAAAAAGGTTACCTAAGTACTAGCAATTTTTAATTCCATGTTCGAATAAAAATACATGAATAATTAATATACACTAATTTCGACTAATTTCGCAAGGACGATGGTTTATTAACATATTAACATTTTACCGAATCATGAATTTTCGACTTATATTAAGTATTTAGGAATTGTATAAGATATTGCCTATAAAAATACAAAAATTTTACAAAAAATTTTATGTACTCCATTAGGGAATCTGAAATATTCTACCTTATTAGCGCTTGATAAACGAAAGTTTTAACTCTATTGTTGTTAAGATGCTTAGAATAGAATAATCTATTTACATTCCATCTATTATTAGTATATATTTTTTTTTAAACTTATTTTGTTGTCCATGATAACTCGAAGGTATCGTATACGGATTTATTACGTGGTATTGGATTTTCTGCGTTTGTTTTTTATCTTATTTGTAAAGTTATACAATCATTTCTGTCTGCGTGACCTAGGTCGCTTAATTTTAGTTCAACTAATACCGTTTCAAATTTCGTGACATTTGCTTTTAGTTTCCAAATGTTGTAGTAATTATCTATATTTTTAAGAGTTTTTGTAATTCTTAATCGATTTTTTTGGGGGGTTTCGACTGTTACTTAAACTATTAGATCATAGACAAACATTATTGATCGACTGAAATCCAAACAGTCCCATAAGCTTCTTAGAGGTCTATTGAGCAGGTTGATACTCACTATTTGGTATTAAGCATCCGTCAGATGACTTTAATTTATTTATTGCTTACAGAGTGGAGTATTTGAATCGAAATATAAATTAGATTTCGTAAATAATATTATTGTCGGTATAGATCGAGACTAGTGAGTTATTAATAGGTATTTTGAATACCTTACTGGCTAGGAGTTTAACCTACGTACGTTTTTTAGGAAAGTACATATTGCCTAGGATGAGAACGTGTGTTCACCATAGTATGGTCTTTGGCGAATGTTAATACTTGCGTTATTCTCCAATGGTGTTATTGGTATTTCAATGCATATTACGATAATAGTTTTTATTCGAACAAAAATTCCTAAAATTAAAAATAAATTTTGGTTTGATATTCCGCCATAAACACAGCGATAAACACAGTAATTAAACCAGTCGATTTTACACTCAAATATTTGACCATGTTACCAGATATAGACTTAATTAATGAAATAAAAAGAAATAAAAAGTATTGGTGGCTTGCACACAATGGCGAACAGAGAGTGGATTTAAAGCGCCCTCATAATATGATAAATGTATTATATAATATAATTCATAAAAAGAAAATAAGAAAAAAATAATACAAAATAAAGAAAAGCAGCTGCCTTCAAGTGTATTCCCCTTCTTTACCCTACCAATCCCCCATCCCTAGATATCGAGCAGCGGGTTTTCTAAACTCTCTTTTACCGCAAGCCAGTTAGATACTGACAGGCAGTGGACAGATCTGTCCCCGCCTGTCATTCGAAACCTGGTAGCGGATTTTAATTAAAATTGTGTAAATGCATGCAGCTTTTTAAAAGACTTGTATTCAATATCTATTATAGCCAACAGGCTTTTTAGATGCATTATTATTTGCACCTGTTTATTTTTGTACGTATTTTATACTGTAAGCAAGTAAAAATCTTCGACAAAAAGTTCGATTCTCCGCTGGAAAGAATTCTTTTGTCGATTCTAACGAACTGTTTAACTTGCGTTCTAGTAACTTAAATAATTTATTTGTTCAACTTACTTCTTTTATGTTTGTTTAAATACAATTGTTTAAAACAACTATAAACAACAAATCAATTATATATCGCCTTTACACTCGTAAAGTAAGGATACTTCTACAAAGAATAACATTAAATAGTGTATTTACAAATAGCAACAACCTGTCTTTTAACCCAGTCAACGCAACAGCTTTTATCAGCGATGTAGCAATAAATACCTGTATGAATAAAAGAAAGTAGAAAAACTCGACCAATCTTAATTGGCTGAGTTTGGATGCAGCAAAGTATTATTCGATCATGCTTTAAAAACTAATATTCAATACTAATTCATGAATAACTTCAGTATTCTATTGATATACATCAATAGAAACATTTAGTGCTTCTGCAAATCTAAATTTTACTATATATCCATCAATAGGCTATTTAAATATGCATTTAAATTAAAAATATCAAAGATCTAATTAAAGTACTTATGAAGTTTTTCTTCATCACGTACATGTCCGTGTTTCGCGTTAATTTACAACGACAAGGCAGCGGTAGCTCTAAAACTGTCTACAACAAGCAGCGCACAGAACAGGATGACCCTCTTTTTTCCTACTAGTAGCGACATCGTCGCTTTTACGCTAGAGCGCAATGACGCTGGGTTTTGTTCGGCAGTTGCAGCTAAAAATCCACTATCCCAGAGCAAAAAAACACGTTGGATCTACTATAATCTTTAATTGTTATAATATAAACATTAATTCAAGAAAATTCATAGTTTAAAATGAATTATTCAATGCTCTTGACTAAATTCATAACACGGCAATCTCTGAAGTTGAACAATTGAAAACATAGAACATGAATATTGGACAACTGACTGCTTGTTATCCCTTTGTTAAGAATCTATTTACAGATTTATCGAATCAAATTGACCGCGTGGCGTCTCTTGCAAGAGGAAAGCCAACGAGTAAGCTGCAAGAAAGCCAACAACGCGAGAAGCTGACTTAGCGGTGGCCCGCGCGTGCGGTTTGCCACTCCAGAAGTTGTAACTTAAACAATGTCCGTCGCTGTGGTCATAACTTGAATTTCATACACAGTGGGGGGACAAGATCAGCAAATCAATAGCCCGTGAACTTGGAAGAGCTACAAGAAAATGGGCGGAAATATTTTTCTTGTTCAATCGAATTATATAGTGTGTTAATAGTTAGAAATCATCAGAGAAAGTGTCATATAAAAACAATAATCTTTTGTCATGGATAGTAAGAAGAGTAGAAGATTTTTCTAAGGTATCTAAAAGTTAATCGAGCGATGTTACTGGGAACGAACAGTTGCATTTGCGGAAGCAACGTTGCGGTTGTTTTTCTATTAATCGCACGAATCGTTCGTCTCTCTTGTTTTTAATCAAAGCTAGAAAAAACAAATGATAACTCCATGTAGACAAACGAACATCGATAACAAAACGTAGGTAAACGTTGCCAGTTGAAAAAATTGCTTCTTGCGCTGCATTGTTTGCTACTTAAGTTTATATCCTGTCTGAACGAAGGAAATGTCATAATAAAGATTGTCTCTGTCTTTCTCTTGTGTCTCTTCGCTAAACCGATTAGTGTGTGCTCGTTTATTTTTATGAAAAGACCTACGAACCGAAGATTAAGGCAAGAAATGGGTATATAAAACAGCAAGACTATAAACAAAGGATTGTCATTGGAAAAAGTGTATATAGCAAAATGAAGCAGTACTGAGCACACGACTAAGAAACAGATACTATTGACAAATACGCAGAGTTCAACAGAGAAAGACAAACAAAGGTGAAAGAGGGAAGTACAGTACTGTGAGAGAATCCGTATTCCGCATAACGAGCAGACACGACAGTTCTAAGCTCAAGAATGTATGCTAAAAGAGTAACCAGTGAGTTTCGATCGTTACATTATATATTCCAGTCGTTTATAAATAATTCAGTGATAGAAGAATTGAAATAGCGATTTTTGATGAAAAAGATTTTTTTCGTTATAATCTAGGTCGAAACTCATTCATAAGTAATTGAAAAGCTAGCCGGTTGATTAGTTTCGTACTTGAAAAGTGACTTAAGCGTAAAAGTGAACGAACAATATGCGTAGAATCAGTGTTACAATCGTCACATAACGAGCAAACAAATAGAAAAAAGTAGCGAATGCGTGCGACCGATTCAGTGGTCCGCGTTACGCAGCACAGTGCCTATTCGGTGGATTCTGTTCTCACTCGTTCGATTCAAACCACGTCTGCACTAGCTATTCCTACCCTTGATTCATCCTACAATTCCGCAACACCACCACCGCGTATGCGAAAGAGACCGAGTAAGATGCAAAAGCTATATCTACATACAGCAGGGAAAACAGCACCAGTAGAGAGTATATCAAGCTCCGCGAGTGTGTACCACCTACCTGATCACCATAAAAATTTATAGTGCCTCCCTCCCGTACCCGTTCGTGACTGTAAATTGTATTATCGAAACGCACACCCTACATCCCCACCACCCTTCGAATATTCTACCTCCATCTCTTTGGCTCGTTCATGTGTTCCCCTTTTCTACATTGCTGGTGTCCCTCCTTTTCAAGCGCCCTTCGGCTTCGAGCCCCGGATATGCTCACAATTTTTACTTACTCGTCACCATGGTAGAATAGTGAGTGAGTTTCACGGTTTACGAGCAAAATTTTACGACTTTCTCTACGCCTTCACTTTTTTAATCAGATAGATAATGATTTATACTCGTCTTTAGTTCTTGCAAAAGATTGCATTTCACCAAACGGAATTTTATTTATATCTATAGAAAAAAAGCCTTCATTGTCTCTTTTGTTCAAAGATATATTATACGTCTCGTACATATAGTAAATTTCAATATTTTCACTTATGAGATTCGATGACTTTGACATGAATGCATGTTAAGATCGAATAATCGTTCCTTTAATATCTCTTTTCCTCTGAGCAGTTCGACAAAAAAAGGACGGCGGCCTTCAAACGTCGATGAATATTTTCTCTCTACTGCCTCTGCCAACATTGTCGTCGAAGACGAGTTCTCGCAGAAAAAAGAAAAAAGTCCACTCGCAGTAAGCAGCATTCATCGCACGCATTTTCCCTCTTATTTTTTGTTCGGAGAATTCAACAATGCCGCCCTCATCGTCGTCGAACTCTTGCGACAACAAAAGAAGAGTGGGGGGGGGGGGGTAGAGGAAGAGAGGGATAGAGAAAACGAGAGCGCTGCGGAATTTTCAGAATTTTCAGCGCTACGGAGAGGTTTTCATACCTGGTTCGTTTATTAGAAAATAACGCGAGCAGCTTACGCACGCGCCAAGAAATAAACGGAGAAGCGGGAACTAGCTACGTGGGTATGTAAAAAATAGCTGCGAGCTTAGAATAACATAGTAGGGGAGAACAGCTTTCGGTTGGCTTGTCGTCGAAGATTGCAAAATAGCATAGCCTTGCAGCTTTGACGGTTCTTTTTGACACTTTTAACGAGATCCTTGCTAGATAAAAGAGCAAAATACTGCTTTTCTCTTTCATTTTTTCGGCAGATGGAATTTTTTCATATTGTATCATATTGTCAGCGGAAACATCTTTATAGCGTTTCAAACGTGAATAGAGACGTTACGGCAATACTGTTGTGTTCATTTACATAAAAAACTCCACATGTCTTAAACTTATGCAACAGCTTTCAACATACTTTATCTGAAAGATTCGATAGTGAAATCAAATCAATCATAATTATCACTTCATTTGAAATCGGGCGTAACATTTAACAAGGACCTATTAATTCGCGATCTAGTAATAACAGCTCCTCTTCGTTTGGAAAAATAAACGATGTTTAAAACAAAAAGTTAATCACGAAACTATGATTTGTACAGCAACGTAAGTCCTTTATAAGTAAATTATATTTTCTTTAAACCAAACGGCAGACAGTAGTTAGATGAGTTCTAATTAAATTAAGAAGCGGTATATTACGTGCTAATAAGAATGAATGGGAAGCGTGCAGTTAAATATACGATCGCTTTCTCCTTTTTTCTAACAGCCTCATCGCATCATGAGAGTCCTCGATTTAATAATAGATCCCTACCTCTTTTGAATGTAGTAACATTAGGAATATTAATCTTTCATCGTTCTCGCAAGTGAAGTAAAGAGGCTACCAACTACGCAGCGTAATTATGCAAAGTCGTTGCAGTTGCACGCGGAAGTTTCGATGCTGCGATTTCTTTTTTTTTACTATTCACGCATGGTCGTAAATCTGATGGATGATAAAGCTTTCATTACTTTCGATTGTTCGTATACCTAAAGTTGCCTGATTATCACGTAAAAAACCATGGAAAATGAGAATCTCACTAATTATTTATAAGCAGGATCCAGATTCAAATACTCTGTGCGACAGACTCATATGGTTATACAATCAATATTTAATGCAAAGCAATAATTACGTTTTCAACGAGTAATAGAGATTTAGTTAGTATCATTAATTTTTATATGATACATATCATTAGTAAGATTAGATAATGTATAAGTTTAATTAGTTTTTATTGTTGGATTTCAAAAAATAGTTTCTTTTGATAGTTCTAACAAAATATTCAATTAATTTAATCGTTATATATATTTGAATGAAAACATACACGTTATATTTAAGATAGTTTTGTATCTAATAAAATAATTATAAACGCATATTATATTAAATTATTAATTAAAATAGTATTTTATTAATTTTTAAATGTGCATCAATCCCAGATTATTATGCTAAATATATTTTCCTCTCAATAACCTCGAAAAATATTATATATTTTTCTGTGTTACTTATTGTATTAATGAATACTTTTTAATAATTCAAGCAAACGCTGGAAATCTACAGTTTATACAATGGAATCCGAACCACTAAAGCTTTGATGTTAGACACTTGTGTAAACTAAGAGGTGAAGCAGTTGATACGCACACGCGTATAATGAAATAGTGAAACAGTTTCATTTGCATATTTATCTACGGATCTGCGTAATATCAAATTATTCAAATAACAAACCACCCTCCGTTATTATATTTAAACTTAACAATTTCTCAACATTGTAAAGAGCAGATGTAATCTGAAAAAAAAACTTATAGTATTCAGAGTGACTTGGTAGCAATAAAATCAGTCTATCGAATCTATCCCATACTGTAACAATCGTAGCGTAACAATGAAAGCAAATACTCTAAAACTAAAGCATCCGGAATCTTAATCAAGGTAACGCGTTAAAACAATCGTTTTAAAGCTTCTGTTAAGTAACGGGGACAACAAATTGGAACGTAAAACAACATATTCTAGGAATATAACTTTAGTTGATGCCGCAAAAATGCCTTTCTGTTTCTCGTAAAACATTTTACCAACTGTTTTACGCCATTTGAACACACAGCTTTCGTATTGACTATCAGAATTTCACATTATTTTTCGAATATTTGTTGAGATATAGTAAAATAAAAAAAATAATTGATTAACATAATAATTTATATGAAATTTATTGGTTATATTAATCAGAATCCCATATTTGCGATCGTATAAGTGCAGAAATTTTAAAGTAATTCGCTACGGGTAAACTATATCTAATTAAAAATATAAATAAGCCCAATACCTACTGAAATAATAAAAAAAATATGATATTTCTCAAATTCATGATCATTTCCTGTTCATTAAAAGAAAATGATTGTCTGCTATCGATACGACTGTTAATACCAAATGCAATCCTTTTAAATATTAAGCTGTTGATATTTACAAATATAAAATATATAATATACCGGTTCCTATAAACACAATCAATATTGCTAAAAAATCCAAATGACTGACGATTAAGGCCAAAGCAAGTGCATAAAAGAGAGATAGAGAAGTGGGGATGGGAGATTACCAACCGCGAGCCAGCATTTGATTGGTATTAATTAACCGATGGCCAGTGTGACGGTCTGCGGGCCTCTGATCGTCGGATAATTATTACCCAGGTTACGAATGTACATGTGCATCGAGCTGGATAACGACGACGACCAACAGGCAACGAGAGGAAGAGCAGACCACCTCCGGCGCTCCATCTCGACTGTCATCACAGGTAGACACGGAAAATCCTTGTCACTATTCAAATGGACAAGTAAGATAAGTTAATGCTGCTCTTCAAGATGCTTCAGATATGAAAGAGGTTTCGACGAATCATTTGAATTTAGCTTCATTCTACATGCATTATTCGTGCTTTCATTCAAAGTATAGAAAACAAAACTAATTTAAACTTGTAAAAAGTATCCTATTTGCATAATACTGACTAACTGTTATAAGCTACAAGATTAAAAACGAAAACATGCACAACATTCGCGATTAAGTTATTGATTATATTCAAATATTTAGGGCCTAAAAAGACAGCTGTGTTAATTAATACATTACATGTTCATAAATATTTTATAAAACGCGATTTAATTTGGCTGCGTAGTACCGATTTTATATAAAATCCAGTGTAACTCGTTATTTTTTAAAGAGCATTGCATAAAAACTATGTTAGTAACGTTAAAATGGATCTTTAAAAAATCATGAAAAGACTATCCGAGATAAGGCACTTGAAGTTTTTTATATATACGAACGCGACAGAGATTTTTATACGCAGTAACTTGTATGCATGAATCGATCACACAAAAGCTAGACGAAATTAATGTTTACCTTATCCGCCAGAAATTCATGTCTGCATATCTGATGGTAAGGTTAGACGTTAACTCTGCTCATACGGAAGAATATTCTATTCCTTAAACGAAGTATATATCTTTCGTGTAACTAAAAAATTAAGTGATTACATAATAATTATAACTATAAAAAAAGGAATTCCAAATGTGCAATTTAAACCTGTACGTAAAGAAATCTAAAAACTGATTACAAAACGCAATAAGAGTACAATCATCATTTTTAACGAGATATAGCAAAATTCGAATAACTTTAATTAAAAAAAGTGCGGAAAAATGACGAACAAAATCTAAAAAGGGAACACGATAAAATAATTTTCGCCGCGGAAGACGTATACGAGCAGCTATAAAATTTTAAGTATTATTAGAAAGTGATGTCGAATCTTGTACGATCTATTCAGTATACGTTAAAAATGTCATCGAAAGAAAAAAATTGATATTACGTTTATCCTGAATACATCGACAAATTTCTCCAAGCATTAAGAACGGTATTTATTGTCGGTACAATTGAGCGTGAAAGTAAAAGAGAGATATCATATGTGTAAAGCATTGAAGAGTTAAAAAAACATGTATATAGTCCACTAAAGAAGACGACCTAATTCGAAAGTGGTTCTTTCTTTGCAACGATTGGTTTCTTCGATTTTTCGGGCGTGAATCGGCTTTTCACCTCGCGCGTTTTCTCCAAATAAAACAGCAATTTCCTCTCTCGCACGTCGCTTAGCGCCGATGATGGCAATTCGAAAGTAAATTGAATTCACGTCACGCGCACGTATATCAAACACCGAGATGTTCATCGCAAGAAAGCTACACGAGCACGAATGCAAAAACGTTGAATTATCAGATTAGTTGTGCAATAATTTTATTTGTAGAACAATTCTTTTTTCTATTTTATGGCATAGTCCTATGTTTTTTATCGGTACTTTGCTTTCGCAAGATTTCAGGTGTTTTTCTACTTTTTTATAAAACTTTTTTATATTCCAATATAATTGCATGATTTATCGATTACGGCTTACAGAAGTGAAATGTAATTAATCAAAGCACTACATTAAAAAATATATAATTTCAAGTATGAAAAAGTGCGTTTAGGCAAACGAGGAAGTATGTTGCAAAATAACATAATTTATTGTAGGCTATTTTTCAAATTATTTTGACTGCACTAATTTTTAGAAAGTTAAAGTAATTTTTATTTTTTAACATTATTTACACGCAATTGTTCTTGCTCTTTAATCATGTCATAGAAAGTTTTATGCACAAATTACGCAACTAAATTACTTGAAAAACAACTGAAATGGTCACATTGCAATAAGGATCAGCATTTTCTACTACGTAAATAGAAATTTCTATTTACGTAGTAGAAATGTTATAGATTATATGGGTAACCTTTTCGTTTCAATATCGAGGCCAAAGTGCCGATTATTTACAGCAAATAAATCCATCAGATCCAGATGGCGATCATTGCCCTCGCAGCTTTGCAACTCGCATCCGCCGTCGTGACTAGCTTAACATTGAATCCGAACGCGCAAGTGCAACGAGGCGACGCCATTTAGCTCCGATACATATCTATCAGGCCCGTATGCCCATCTTTTTCATCGACATGAATATTCATCAGTGCGCGGCGCATACAAATATAGCTAGGAAATTACATCTGGCCGCAACTAGATATATATATATATATATATATATATATAACTATGAACTGTATACGATCGCGCCGCATGGATGCGCCGCAGTTAAATTTCTATGCGGGGTGACTTTATCAAATGAAATCTACTCTCAACGTTACTGGGACATTGGTCGATTCACCGCAAAATTCAAAATAGAAAAACGAACCCATGTACAAATATAGTGAAAAAAACATAAGGAACAAGATGGTTAAAAGAAAAGCAAAGCAGTATGAGCCGAACTCTATGAATCGCTCCATAGATTTTAAAGTCTGTCAGAGCGTGAGGATACGGACATAAAATTCTGATTTGGTATTAATGCAGGTAGCAACGTATTTGCGGGTGTCCACGAAGCCAAAACGGAAGTCCTCGTAATGAATGGAGAGTTTCCAAAAAAAAGCTTTAGTGATCTGGAAAATCAAAAATATATTGAATATTGGCGGATCGAATTTGTTGGGATCTAGAATCTCTCTTTTACGTTAATGATTTAACAACGTATTTTACTTTAATTTGCTTTTATTAAGTTAATGTAAAATTTGGCTAATTCCATGGTTACAAATTTATTTTTAAAATTTATATAAACATTCATTAGAAATAAATAATTGTGGAAGAAGCTACATGAAATGAGCTTCAGCGAAGATCCATGAAATTATATCGATTTTTTAATAATCATTACATTTAACATTAATTGTTCTCGTGCAAAAGTCACTCTTAAAACAGACAGTGTATCGACCTACCTCTGAACCAAGAGCAACAAAATACCAGCATACCTGAGATTTTCAAGCGTTGGCGCAATATGACGAATTAAAGTCGTCGAGGAGAAAAATGATAAAACATTTTCATATAATGGACCACTCTCCTCCTCAATGCAGAGAGTGAGAAAGAGAGAAAGAGAGGGGGATAGAGAAGCACACAGGCAAAAAAATCGTATTTACTCAACGCGATTTCCTTACTCAAGGGAGAGAGAAAGAGTCAGAGGAAGATAAAAAGAGCCGAGGCACCTCGCGAAGCGTACTTTATGACTCCGAAAGCTCGTCACGCGCGCATCGCAATAAATACCCTCGGAATTTTCTGCGCTATACGCCAGAAAGAAACTTTCCGCCTCTCGCGTCGTGCCGACATAACCTCTTTTTCCTTGTCTCTCGCTCTTTCCGGGTAAACACGAGGATACGGTATTACTCGGACCAGCGCGATGCTGCTGTTGCCGCTGCTGCAGCCTCCCTTTTCCACCCCCTCATTATCTCCTTTCATCTCCCCCGGTTCTGGGTTGTTGTTATCTCTCTTCGGGCTAAAACAGCACGCGCTCGCGCGAGAGCGAGTCCGCTTTTCTTTTTTTTTCGCTCGTACTCGTGCTCTCAGCTGTAGTGCAGCAGCGACAGGTTGGTCGAATGGAACTCGTCGCCCGACGCAATTCAATATAAACTCCCGCCGCAACGATGCGAAAAGGAACAGCAAGACGAGTTGCGCTGAAAATACTTTGAGATGACGTACTAGAAATTACTGGGCAAATTTCGTATTTTCGGATTTTTAAATTCAATCCGGTGATTCCCAGCCAGTTGCCAATTATCGAATATAACGTATTCTATAAACAGAGCACGTCGCGATAATTACTCTCGCCAACTTGGCTAATTTAGTTTCCATATAATTACTTCTCTTAATTACAATAACCAACCGATAAAAGATTAAAACCTGCATAATAATTTTACGATACTCTTGAGTGTATTAAGATTGAAAAAAATATTTAGGGACTTGGAATTTCCAAGCTTTTTATATAATTTTAAGAAGAAATGTGACTATTCGATCAGCGTGAAACGCTTGAATATCTGCAATGCCTTTCAACTTCCACACAAATGATCATCCCTGTGCTATCCTATTACACCGTTGGAGTGACTGCTCGACCGTGGGATGCGCGTTCAGTCCGACGAGCCTCAAAAGAAGAAGATCTCCAAAAAAAAGAGAAAAAACGAATCCAACCTGCCACCTCGAATAAGCGAAAAAGAGTGTCGACATAGACAGTTTTGATCTTCTAGCAAGGTATAACGTTTCGGATGAAGGATATCGCGTGTCATAAAGCCGGAAGATACGAGGAAAAAGGCGGTAGTAGCACATACCACAGGGTAAAAAGCTGAAGAGCTTCCTTCTCCACGTGTCCTCGAATTCATAACGTGCTCAAATTTTCCTCAAGCCGTAAAAATACAATATGCAGGTGACGACGACGACGCGACGACTTACCTTCTTACCGCGAGGACAACTTTTCACCTGACGATAGAGGTTACGCGTTTTACGCGCAACGGTTGTTTCCAATTTTCCGAATGTACGCGCGGTTCGCTTCAGTTTTATGGCAGAGCAAAGATGAGAACGATCCATTTCTGGATGTCTCAGCGACGATGACAGAAAATATAGGGGCGGCGACGATGCCGATCATTGAATTAGTTACAGGAGAGGGTTGCCTACAGGTTTCGAGTTGTTTCGAAGGGGAACCCCCTCTACGATTGGGGAATTTCTTCGCAACTTAGTATCCGCATACTGACTATAAAGCTGGTAATCTGGCCGTTATTTTGTCTTATGAATTCATTTGATTACGTGATGTGGGTTTTTATTCTTTTTCTTCGTATATCATTAATGCTTTTTTCAATAAAACTGTCATGTTCGCGTATTGCAAGAGAAAACACATCTTAGTAAAGGATTAAAATTATGAAATGCAATTGACGTGGATAGTTTTTGTAAAATTCATTTGAATGAAAGGAAATCTTACGTAGTAGCATGTAAAAATTCCAAATACATCCACGTTCAACCGCACGCAATGTTACTAGTCGTATATAAGTGCACATAAAAATGATTTTTCAAGCGCGTAAAAACCTCAAGCCATCAACTTTCCCAACACACATCGTAATCTAGAAAAAAAGCCGGCAAAAAGCATTGAGCCCAATCAGCGCGTTTCCAAAAGCAACACTTCATTGCACATTAATAGCATGCGTCATTAGAGGTTCGATGGTGGAAACTCCATTAGTCATGAATACACGCGAATAAAAAGTTAGCGGCATCAGTTCTCGTTTGCACCTTATTAAGCAAGAGTCCTCTTTTGTTCCATCAGGATCAGATCAGAGCGTCAGCCGTAAATAATGCAGTGAAAAGGCACAAACCTGTTCTTTCTCAGTGTAATTTCCAGCTGATTGACAGCGGCAGCCCTTTTCGGACATCGGCTGCAGAGGCCAAAGCAAACGCTGAATTCGGTTAATGCCCTCGCGGACAAGTGGACAGATGAGGTTGTCCTGACGTTGATAGGTCGGATAGAGGAGGGAACGTTCAATCCAGGCTTTGCTCGGTGAGTCTCTGTGTGCGCACGTCTAGTCGTCGTTGCTTTACAGAGGGGCAGAAGGGAAGCGAGAGAGGAGCGACTGTAAAGTGGTGACCGCAACGCCGCGGAGAAGCCATCGGGAACAGATTGCAACTTCGCCGACGCCGCAGGTTTACCAATATATCCCCTCACAAGCTTTAGTTTGCTTTTTCCCTGCTCAATCTGAATTTAACTGTTAAAAAAATATTCGGACCAAGAGTTTGAGAATTCTGGGAGGCTTCTGCCAGTAAGAAAAGTATCGATTTTCATAACAGCAGATTCAAGCTGTAACCGTTAAGTGAACCACTTGTTGAGTGAACTTCCATTAATACAAGAAATGCTGACGCTGCGTGAATTCATTTGTCGAGTTTGGCAGTGATGGACAATCATTACGTGCAACATTATTATTCACCAAATTTAATCAGTCTTACAAATCGAATTGATGGATAATCTCTTGTTTACGAGTTCTCAGTTATTTACCTTCAAGTGAGAATTATACTCTGTCGTTCTCGAACAAACCCCTACCGGGATTTGTAGACGAAACACCTCCCGCTGTGCTGGTTGTCCTGACATCTTCACGCCTTTCAAGCTGGCGAAACAAGAACGGCAACAACGGCAACAACTACTACCACTACTACTACTACTACTACTACGTTTCTAACAATCCTGTTGAACGACCAGTGGTCGCTTACGTCGGTTATGGATTATAACAGGTGTGTTGAGCAATTAAGCTAGCAATCCTGCAGTCGTCTGGATCGAATCGATGATTTGTGTAGGGAGTGCGCTATATCGTGCCGAAGGCAGAAGGAGAGAAGCTCAACGTCAACGTGTTTCATGCAGAATACACGACGTAGATTGACAACGTAATTTCATGAGCTCAATATGCCTAGTGTTAAATATTATGTAAATGATCGGCTGGACGGCGTTAATAGAATTATCATCGATCGATTGAATTTCTAAATAGTCGCATTTATTCTCATGACATTTTAACTGGTTTCTGTACGAGTTTAAAGTTCATGTATTGCGCTGAATATTGCAATATTCTATGCAGCGTCATCTGCTCAGATTTTTTCACTGAAATGCGGCACAATATCACGGATTTCACTGCAAACGAGTATTTTGCGTTTCAATCCCGAAGCACTGAAGAATAATCCAAATGCCGCAGCAACGAAGCCGGAAGAGAGCGTGAGGGAGAGAAAAGCCGTAAAAGGTAGAACGAGAAGAAGAGAGACAGAACCAGCCGGTGCGCTGTTGCATTCTGAGGCTGTTTTGCCAGTGAGATTCGTTTAGGTCGGATAAAATGGCCGCGCACTCAAGGCCGTAAAGTCCCAGCCAGGGATGAGGAGGGATATGAATCGACGGCCAGCCGTACGTAACGAGCGGGTGGCTGAGGTGGTCGGGGAGGAACTTGGAGGGGGTCAAAGTGATCAACGAAAATTTCAGCGAAAGAGAGACAGGAGAGGTCGTCAAGTCGTCTCTCTGACGAGGAGAAATTGACGGGTTTTATTGTGAAAAGATGAACGCGGGGGTTGTGCATTTTCTTTCAATTTGCATGAAATTTTGAGCAGAGGGATGGATGAACGTAGAGCGCAACGCGAGCGAGATGATTTGATTTGATCTGAAAAGAGAGAAGAGAGCACAGTCAAGTACTTTCAAAGTGATTTCTCTCTCTTTCTCTATCCTCCTGTTCCCTCTATTCCCTCTCCGTCCTTCGCGAGGATAAAGAGTGTCGAGTAATAAATGGAGATGCGGTCTCCGCGAAGCGACATTTACATCGTAGACGAGTATTATTATTGCGGGACGAGTTGGTTTTATAGTATCAACGAATAATCGCTGTATTTTTATTTATTACTTAGAGCTGTAGAGGCTGTAATAACTATCCGTGGTTTCGAGAACACGCGAATTTTCGAGAAAGTCGAAGTATACGATGCTGTGTTTTCTCGAGAAAAATGAATTTTCTTGTGGCCAGACTTTCCTCCCTTAATTTTCGCGCTGTTGGCCAATGAGACCGTTGTGTATCTTACTTTTAATCTACCGAGTTTTTTAAAAAAACTTTCTCTATAATACGCTTCGGAGTAATTATGTGTTCAAGATATTTCGAGGGTTGGGATAGGAACGAAGGTAGGATGGAAGGCATTCTAGAGGATGGAGGTAAAAGCATTTTCAGGTGATTACTTTTCAGCAGGACTTTCCAATCGCTAATTTCTCGAATCAACAAATGCAACGTAATTTCTTTTAAAAATCGAAGCATCGAAGAGTATCCGGTTCTCTTTGGACGTCACACACATACACCTTCAGCGAAATAAGGCAATAACCTCGACTCATCGCGACACAATGCACGTGCCGGGGCTTTCGCGCGGGTATACAGACCAATCTCCCTTACTCTTCTGTTCTCGTCCTATACATGAACGCGAAGGGGACAAAGCGGCGAAAGCGACTATACCCATTGCCAGGATTGTAGTTTGCAATTAAATTTTATGGGAGTCAGAGGATCCTATACATATATACACTTGTCTCAAATTCCCGTCAATTGTCCGTCGTAAACTGACGACGTCGAGGTCGAGCTCAACTAACGGTTGCAGTAACAGCAGCGGTCACCGCAGGAAGATGGGATTAAATAAAACGTGGAGCGAGCTTGGATAAAGTCGATTTTCTTGCGTGTTCTTCATCCAACTTTACCGATTAATCGTAAAACTCGTAAAATGTCTTTTATTTTTCTTAAAGCAACTAAGCATTCAACGTCGGAACTAGTATTTTCAATTACAAGAAGAAATAGGCGCACTTCACATCAATAATCGAATGTATTTCACAGTGAATTCCACAAGTCCCCAACAGTACAACCTACTACGTATTCTTTATGGTGAAACTGCTCAAGCAAAAAGAAACGAAACCGAATACGCCAGCCCAAAACAGTCGACTACTTCCCTTAGGTCGATTTTTTCCGACGACATCTCCAACTAGTCCGTAAACTACTTATGTTATATAGATTGTGTCTCGCTTAGCCATCTCGGATCTTGGCGATATCGAGACCAACTCGTTTCGCCAAGCCGGATACGCAGCTTGTTTCTTTGCTTTCAATTTCGCTCTCTCACGAAAATTGCCAAACCGTGTTATATTTATCCAGTCTCGGATTTCAGAGAATTAGATGGTGTGATGCGTTTGGCCCAGGGTATTTTTTTTTATTCGAACCTAATTCGAGATAAGAAGAGGATATAGAGAGTAGAGGAATGATAATTAGTAGAAAGAGGACTGTGTCGATCGTCGCTGGTCACCGCAACGCTTCGCGGCTGTGCTCCCGGCCACAATTATGCATAATGGGGCAGACGGTGAGAGGAACACGACAAGCTCGTAGCCTGGGAGTATATGTGTAGCTGTTCGTCTGTGCGTATATGTATGAGAATGAGAAAGAGAAAGAGAGAGAGAGAGACCTGTTGCACCCGAAACAACTTGAGAATAATATACCTTATGCCGTTGCTGATGCTGGTTTTCATGTAACTGAAGTGTAATGTGCGGTCGGGCTTACTCTTTGCGAAGTTATGCTTCAAAGATTAGCTTATTGAACATTTGAAATTAAGCTACCCAAAGGGTACCCCAGCATTACCTGCTCTCTTTTTGACTATGTCTGAGACCAGTTATTCTAATTCAAAAACGCTCATTCTTTTATCTCATGCCAGAAGATTCTATAACAGTTTTATGTGCAGAGATTGCACTGAGAAAAGTTAATTCATTGAAAAATAGCTTAAAAAAAGAAAATATTTACTCGAAACAAAAATAATTTTCAATAATATCATACATAAATAAAATTTCGTTTGAATAAATTCAATTACTTTTTTGTTTTGGAAAATAAAAAGTGAATTTATTAAAATGTAATACCTTACTATTTTTTAATTTTAACATGAAAGGAAACTAAATTTATATTGAAATAAATATAATTATTAGAAATTTTTTTTTCTCAACAATTTTCAAGCGGTTCTAGTCAATAGTCAAAAGTTTTTCTTTATTTAAACGTGTGAAATGGTAGCATGGATGTTTTGAAAAAGTTGAAAAACTCTGATTCGGCGAGTAGGAAAGAAGCCAAAAGAAATAGAAATTGGGGAAAAAGTAGGAAAAGGACACAACGCACGACTATGGATAGATTAGGGTGCGTTTGTTAGCTATTGCACACGTAAGATAAAAGTACGCGTTTTCTTGGATCTCTTAAATATAGAATTTACTTTTTCAGACAGTTTGTACAGACACAAGTGATGAAAAAGTAAGATGAAGACGTCGTTTCGCTTCTTTCGTGCCACCTAATACAAATTTCATGCATAAACGTTAAATAATATATTTTAAAACTATATATACCAATGCTTCAATCTTTAGAAACTTTATAATGATCCTGTCGAAACACTGCTTATGCAAAAAAAACTCATCAAAATCCAAGTTTCCCACAATTACTTTCAACGAAAATTTTCCGACATTAAAACATTCTTGAACTTTCCGGTAATTTTGCGCGATACTGCACAAAGACAACGCTGAGAAAAAAGAGTTGTCCTGGCAGGAGAAAAAAGAAGAAGAAAAAAAAATTACGCAACCTCTCACAATAAAGGACTTCGAAGGACTCCATTAGAAAAGGAAGTCGTACAATTGAAACGTACAGCTAAAGTATATTACTACCAGTACTGTGGAATAACGTTTAAAGTCATAGAAACATCGAGAACAGAGAATAAGTCGAATCTAAGGGATGATTATTCACGGAAACAGGGAAGAAAGAGTTTCATGCGCACCGCGTAAAAACAAGAAAAAATGCTGAGACAAAAATTACGAGTCGAGGGGGGGGGGGGGAGAAGAAATTGAATTCGGTCAACGAAAAAAGAATGAAGAGATTCATAGTAAGGCAGCGAGAAAGAGAAGAGAAATATCCGAGAGACGAAATGGCGTGTAAAATTCTCCGCAGCACCAGTCGAGAAGAATAAGAAAAGGAAGGAATAGGAAAATTCTCGAGTATATCCCAGTGGGAATAATCGGGCTGATGGTGTACGAAGGACAAAACTAACGTCGTAGCTTTAATTTAACGTTAAACGAGAGATTATACTATGGCGAGTTGAAACTATACACCTCACCATCTTAGTTTGTGAAAAAGATTAGCATAGGTTCGATCCTACAGCGGCTTAAATCCATGTACTCTGTTGTAATATATTGTAAGGAACTTGAAAAATAAATTTCTACGTAAAAAGCTAATTGCATAGTCATTATTAGTTTTTACATCTTCTAAGTTAGCATTTAGGTATTAATGTCTCATGAAACAACTCAGATTTTTTGTCTTCTTCACGCGTTACCTACTGAAACAATTTTTAGGCTTCAGTTTAATAAGTCGAACCAATGGCTATTTTTAGTCAGATCGAGTTTTACTTGAGTGCATTCCGTATATTGCGAGACAAAAAATCTCTTCACGTAATCCCTTACACGCCTGGCTATACAATTAAAATACCGTAGCGATTGAGCTGGCAAAATACAAAATATATATGTTTCCAAGCGCCACTGGGTTCCTATTGCGCTTGTATAGATATTAGAAAGCTGCAACAATCATTGAAAGAAACGGGTAATAATAATTTTAAGCGTTTCTTGCGCCAGCACATTTGAATTCAGAAACGCGTTCGAGTATGCATTAGAAAAATACAATCACGCGTAAACAATGAAAATTTACAAATTTTACAATTGCATCATGAAACGAAGTTTCACGTGATCAAAATGCATAGTTTGACTCATGTAATGACTTCTTTCTTATTCTGATTCATTTTGAACTACTACAATTGAGCTTTTTAGGTTCATTCAAAATTATGTCGATTACAAAATTTGTTAATTATATTTGAAAGGGTTCGAAGAGCATTCAAATTAATGTAATCGATGTATTGCATTGGATCAAATTAAGCGAATAAATAATTACGCAAATTACAACTACAATCTATACATTGACGTACACTGCGCGCGTAGTTGTATTTGATTCGAAAGCCACAATAGCTAGAAGCGTACACAAGCACTCAGTATAGTGTGTTATTCGATACTGTTGGTCAGATGCATGCAGGCGGTCACTTAAACCCGAGGTTGAAATGAACGCCAAACTATCTTTTTTTCCTCGCAATCTGGTTGCTGATATATTTCAGGTTAGATTCAATCTTACAAGATAATTTGCAACGTTGAATGCAGATCTCAGATCTGAATAGAATTAAATTGAACAAATTTCGCAGTAGTTTAATAATTGCTGGATAAAATTTCCTTTCTTTCCGTGAACAAACTATTAGTCCGCTAAATTCCACCAGTATGTAACAGATTCCAGAATCTGAGCAACGCGCGTAAAATATTTCCGAGCAACGAATTGAGTTCCGATAAAATAAATAAAAAACGAAATATGGCGAGTAGTGCAGCAAGAGCTGCAGCCGCATTTGTCGCAGCAGAATCGAAAATCCTGAGACGACAAGAAGTCTCTCTAGGACTCCGCTTCAAGTCTCCGCGTGAAAAGAGCACCTAAGCATCTCAACTCTCAGTACTCCGTCGCCCGGCGGCAGAGTTAAAACGGCAGCACTAGCAGCCAAGATATTCCATGTCTGATGAAGTATCCAAATTAGCGACAAAACTTGCGCGACGCCTTTTATGTGCAAGCGTGGAGGGAAAAATACGAGACACGTCGTAGAGTCGAGCAGGTACAGAAAAAGAAGAAGAAGAAGAAGAAGAAGAAGAAGAGGAAGTAGCGGCGGACAAATAGCTGAAGCAGTTCTTCCGCTGCTAGAACGCCGGTAAGAAATCAGGCGATGCGAATAATTGAAATTTTCCAGAGGGAGAACTCTCAGCTATATGCGTTTGGCTCTCGTTGGTTCCGCCATTGACATTCGCGCCTTACACTTTGCTACGCAAACATTAGAGCTGAAGCAGTGCCCTAACCTAGAGATGAAGAATCGAAGGAAAAGCGTAAGATATTCACTCGCACGAGTTCGTTTTCTTTGTCAAACGTCTACTACTACTACTACTACTACTACTACTACTACTACTACTAGTACTACTACTACTACTGCTGCTGCAGCTGCTGCTGCTGCTGCTGCTGCTTTTCTCCGGATAGAGCTGAAACGTTTGAAGTCAGAGAAAAGCCGGCTACGAATGCTTCTTTGGAAAATGCAAGAGTATATCAGTATACGATGAATTTTGCAATTGCACACTACTTTTAATAATAGTTAGATTTCCAGTATTCTGCATTTTATGCGCGTTTTAAATGGAGTCACGCAAATAATAAGCAAATAAACATAAATCATAAAAAATACCGCATTTAATGCAAGGAGCATTACCGTATGCTTACAATACGATTTTTTCTTTTTGAAAATAAAATATAATAATAGAGTATATTAAAGTAATATTTCTGTAAAAGTAATTGTCCGGAAAAAGAGCTAAGTATCTTCCGCTAAAGCGCTTTGGTGCAGACTGACAGTCTTGAAATCACGCAGCCAAGTCTGGAGTTCCATCACAAGCCGTTCACCACAATACAGAGTAAGGATAATTTTCATCATATACGAAAATTGACAGGATTACACATGCGTGTAAAATCATGCAACTGCATATATAATATATACATAAGCTGTTTCCTACAAAGTATAAAATAAAAAACTTTCATATTCATATCAACACTTTTTAATTGTCGGTTACAAAAGTAACAAATTGTAGTAAAAAATGTGTTCTCAGAAACGCGCAAATTTATTATCGCAATAATGTGCTATAATTGAGTATTATGGGACAGAGACAATGTTAGTTTTAAAAAGTAGGTGAACACTGTTAAATTTTTAGAGATAAGTGTTCTACGTCACATCACATTGGACATCCTTGTCCTCTAGAGTGCAGAGAAACTCAAACTCAACATGCTATTACTATTGTCGTTTTTCATAGCTGCATCCTTCTTTAAATCTTTTCAGAAACTGACCACATACATTTATGAAAGAGGCAAAATTTAAAAATAGACTTCTCGTTAAATTTTACATTAGTATCACTTCTGAAGGTTAAAAAATTTAAGTCAAACTTCACAAAAGAAATGCTGAAAAATAAAGGCTTCAATAAAAGAGTAAAAGAGATATGAAAATTACTTTGACAATTTATCTATCGTTTGGCTTTTAAAAAAGAATAATTATCAGAACTAAGAAAATAAAACTATTTTTATATCTATCACAGACAATTATTTATATTTGTCAACGACCATACTATGCTGAACTATCGAATCGAACTGCAATCTAAACATTTATAATAATAATAACCTCTCAAATAATCAAGTAGACTTACTCATAAACGAAATAGAAAAACACATACAAGCAGCCATACTTACATCTGTACCGAAAATAAACGAAAAAAACTCGTGTGATCCATATCATAATTAAAAAACTACAACGGGATAGAAGCTATATAATATCTCAAATAAATAAAATAAAACGCAATTATACATACGATAAAAGAAAAAAACTACAATATTTAGAGTATCTCCTGCATAACATTAAAATTAAATTAAAACAAGAATTTTCAAACTCCATAAATCAATACTGGTCATCCAAAATAAAAAATATCCCAATAAACGATTCTGCAAAAATGTTCCCTCAAGTTAACCATGTATTCAGACCTAAAGGCACCCACACAATCCCAGCACTAAAACTACCTATACAAAAAGCCGCACTACTCCAAGAAGCAGGCATATCCGTAGACAGATATAGACACAGAAGGAAATTTTATCATTTCAAACGGAGTCGAAAAACTAAACCTAATACGTACTCACTTCGCAAAAATTCACAAACAAAACCAGAACATGGGCCGTGAACAATTGAACAGAATAATCACCTTAGAAACAAATGAGCTAAAAAACGAAATAGATATTGATATAAAGGAAAATAAAACAATCAGTATGTTCTCAAATCTAAATACATCCGATAACCCTAAACAACCCGATACAGATATAAACTACTTCATAAATTTTAACCAATTAAAAACCATATTTAACAAACTAAACAATAACAAATCATCCGGATTTGACGGTATATCAAACATCATGCTTAAAAACATCCCAGATAAAATAAAATGGTACTACACAATTATATTCAATAATGCATTAAATAATATGTACTTTCCTAAAAAGTGGAAAAAAGCCAAATTAATAGCTATCACAAAAAAAAAGATAAAGACAGCTCCTCGCCATCTAACTTACGACCAATTAGCCTTCTACCCAACATAGGTAAAGTCTTCGAGGTCGTAATTAATATACCGCTCGCATACTTTTGCTCAAAAAACAACATAATTCCAGAAAATCAGTTCGGTTTCCGATTTAGATATTCTACATTGCACGCAATAAATAAACTAACATCACACATCTGTTGGGCTTTAAACGATAATCAAAAGGTAGCAGCTTGCTTAATAGATCTCGAAATAGCTTTCGATACAGTCTGGATTTCAGGACTCATCTACAAAATGATTAAAAAGAATTTTCCGAAATAACTAATAAAAATCGTCTGGAACATGATAACAAATAAATCATTTATAATGACTGATGGTGCAAGCACTTCAAGCAAAGAATTTCTTATAGATAACGGCCTTCAGCAAGGAACAGTAAACTCTGCCTTACTTTTCAATATTTATAATAGTGATTTACTAAACCTGTTCGACCTAAACACTTCAACCCATAAACAATTGATCGTTTATGATCGGTGAAAGCTATTGAGCTTTCGCCGATGATCTCATTATATACGTAACAATCGAATCAGAGCTTCAAAATCTTTTTGAAAAAATTAACGATTATTACAATATGTGGAAATTAAAAATGAACGCCACTAAATGTAAAACAATTCTATTTACACCAAACCAAAGCAATCTCGGACACACAGAAAGAAAACATGTAGTATAGTATCACGTTGTATAGTAAAATGTTTGTAGTTCTAAAGCTTTGTTTGATAAAGTGCAATAAAAATAAGCTTTTCATAAGCGTGCAGTGCTAATAATTCCACGAATATTATATTCTACTGTACTTATTTCTACGAGTGTTTCATCGCTATACAAGGATATATGTTTTATCCTAACTAACTGCGAATACATTTTTATTGCAGGAAAAAAAATCCAATCAAAAACATCGAAAGTTCAATCCAAACAAAAAAGTAACTCGGTGGACTAACGAATCTCAAGTGAATAACACGCGAGCTTTCCCTTTGCCGTAGATCAGGTTGCCCGTTCCAGCTTTGATCTCATTATGCCATTCTAATTTTTTATCCCCTGCACTCGGCTACAAATTTTCGTTCATACTCGCGTTAAGCCCGGCGACACGTTGAAGCCTCGTATGTATATGCGTGAGTGGTGTACCCGTCGTCATCCGAAAAATATCTACTTTCCGCGCACGCGGGCTTGAAACAATTCGCTGATGGAATTTCCGGGGATTTCGAGAAGGAGGAGGAGGAATAGGAGGACGGAAGAGACTGACGAGAGGCAAGCGAGCCTTTTTGGGATAATTAGGAGGACTAATTACCGAGAGTTCACTTGCGACAACGAGCTGTACGTATACGTAGTCCAAAGCTGCTTCTCGGCTGACGCTGGTTAGACAAATCCGAATTTAAATTCGAGACCGCGTGGAAGCTGAGGGATGAAATCATTGTGTGACATTTTGCACGACGCGTTTTATACCAGTTTCCTGAGGCTTATGGATGAAAATGTTTGGTGGGTAAATACTCACTCAAATTAAATTATAATTGACGAAAAGATTTTTTTATAAGTTAGCCTGCCGTTTCTTTTAAACAAATAGTGTTACATTTGTTATTTCGCACATAACAAATCTATCAATTCAATGTTAGTCTTTCAATTGCATTATGCTATGAAATATACGGAGAATGTATTTTTTAATTTGCGTACTTATGATGAAACCTCAGTTTACTCCTGCGACTTGCATTTTAACAGTAATGGCATATCCTGCATACTTTGGAAAATTGCACCAAAAAGAAATTTACGATTTGTCCAATGAAAATTATGTGCAAAAATTTACTAGTTCAGAACCAGTATCGGTTGTATTGACAATAAAAAGATATCAGAAAGTCGCTCGACTTATCAGACCTGTCGGTTTGCCGTATTTTTCCACAATGAAAGTTACACTGCGTGCGTTTCTCTCATTTATATATAGCGGGCTTCGTGTGAGCACCTTAGAAACTTTTTATGTCGTCGATTTGGCCAGGATTTACAGACTAAGAGAGAGGTAGAAAGAGATACAGAAAAAGAAAGCTGACACCAAGTTGCCTGGCGTAATTATTGTTGATTGTCAAACGCTAGTTCTGTTAATGTACTTTATGTAATTATTTCGTGTCGTATATATACTTATGGTCAACGTCAGGAAGTAGTTCAGTGCGGCACATCGCACTTATACGCTTATAAGAATCGCGAGGACGCATTGTTGGCAAACTAATTAAATGTACATGGTGTTGTCGGTATAGTAGTTGCGTAACGCAGCCTCGGTGTTTGCCCGCAATATTTTATACTTTAATACGAAACCGCGCTGGGCGAGTTTATTAATCGGCATACTGCAGAGGTAGATTATTATTGAGCACGTGCGTAAGCGTCGGGGGTCTCGTAATGCGCTTGGAACGCGTAAAGCTACTGATTTAAGTGTTAGGCGAGGTTAAAAAAAATGGATAGATAAATCATGAAAAAAAATATTTTTTTTTATAGTTCTATAGGTGTTCCGCTGGGTATAATCATAGGTATCTTAATTTTGATGTACGCGTGTAACGACTTAGGCGACTTGATCTAGGGATGAACGCATAAAAAGGGTCTCCACTGGGCCCTATTAGGGATATAGCAATAGGCAACGATGGTACAAACTTTGGTACTTTACATAAGTTACAGTCGATTCTCTCGAAATACTGTTCATACGTTCTCTCGTATCTCTTCATCCGATACGACACTCTCTTACTATTACTCTCCCCCCCCCCTTCTTCACTCTCCACTTCTCTCTCTCTCTCTCTCCCATTCCCTTTCTGGTAGAGAAGTTGTTGCAAACTCCCATAAGTGTTTTCCTGGGAACTGTTAACTAGTATCCCGGGCGGTTTTGTACTTGGGCTTCACTCTCTCCTCCTCGAGTGACTACTGCCAATTATTAATAGTCATAGTCTGGCTATGCAGGTTTGTTCTCCAGAACTCGAGACACTAATTAATATCTTCTCTCTGGCTTGACTTCGGCCCTTGTTCTAGTACTAGAATCTGTCAGTTTTGGAGAACAATCGATCACTCTTTTATGGTTTTGAGTATATAGTTAAATTATATTCATATTTTCATTAAAAGTATTATGAATGGTGTATTTATCGATATCACGGTAATCAGGTAAATCACAGATGATTTATTAGTTGAATAAAATATAGTTCATATTGTTTATCATTAAAAATTGAACTTTAGAGAAACAATTTTAGAACTAGGATAACATTGATAGTTATGTAACCATTTATAAATGATATATTTTTAATCATAATTATTCTTCCAACAGTAGCGTATATTCTATATTAATGACAAAGATAAATAATAATATGAAGAGAATCGACAATGACTATTCACTATTCATGTATGAAAAGACGGTTACCCAAGTACTGATAAGTGGCACAGTGTTGGCAAAATATTATAATATTATTATCATTTTTTAATCAAAATACATAATAAATGAATAAACAAGAAAAATTTCTGATAACTCAAGCCTTGACTCATTTCTCAAAGACCATTTCTCGCATTTAACCAATCTCTGAAATATCCACTTATTGAATGTATTTAAAAATTATACATGGTGTAAAAAAATGAGGAAATTTTACAAAAAAGGAATGTTCCAACGGCACGCGAGGTTCCCAAGCGGTTACCCCATCAAATACTAACCGTGCCTAATGCTGCTTAACTTCGAAAATTGGACGAGAACCAGTGTTTTTTTGTTTCATTTATTGTCCAACAAAATAAATTTTGTTTACAAAGTGTAGTTTACATATTTTCCTTTATAAACCAAAGATCTTAGATACAGTTTTGTTGAGACAAAAGGTGCCGTATGTTCGTCGGCACAGCGCAGTCATACATTTGATTTTTTTTTCAATTTTACTTTTTATCTTTAGTTCTAGCCTATAAGCTGCTTTAAATGTGCTGTTAAAAAGTATATTATCATATTTTCTTCGTGTTGTTACGTCTTAAAAATTGGGGTAAAAAATTGACAGAAAAAATTGGCTCGGGATATAGTTTTAATCTCAGAAACAAAACTAAACAAAACCCATAAAGTAAGCTTTCAAAATTATTCTGTCGTACATCATGATCGACTTAATTCGTTCCAAAGCGACTCCAAAGCGTCCGAACCGCGATTCTGGTAAAAACACCCTTTAAATTCAAAACCATTAATATCGAAAAAATAACCAAATTCAAAATCTTAGAAACCACCCTTATACAATTAAAAATGAATTACCAATATAATCTGTTCATCATATACGCATACGCAGCGAATAGAAATCAAAAGGAATTCATCAATGAATTCAACAAACTATTGAAGTTATCATAATAAATAACGACATAAAAAATAATAAATCTATTAGCTCTTTCTCAAATCACAACTATGTTGATAACCCTAATCAACCCGGTACAGATATTATCTATTTACATCTCATACACAACTAAAATTGATTCTCACTAAATTAAACAATAAAAAATCTTCTAGATTCGACGACATCCCAAATTTAATCCTTAAACAACTTCCCGATAAAATCATAAGTACTATACGGTACTCTTCAATAATGCCCTAAACAATATACAGATTCCTAAAAGATGGAAAAAAGATAAGTTAATAGCAATTCCAAAAAAAGATAAAGATATCTCTTCACCGTCTAACCTCCGCCTTATCAGCCTCCTCCCGAACATAAGTAAAGTATTCGAAATAGTTATTAATAACTCATTAGTCTCTTTTTGTACAAAAAATAATATTATCCCAGAAAATCAATTTGTATTTCGATTCAAATACTCTACACTGCATGCGATAAACAAATTAACATCATACATTTGTTGGGCGCTTAACCCCAAACAGCGAATAGCAGCTTGCTTAATAGACCTCGGAAAAGCATTTGATACGGTCTGGACACCACAGGTCTCATATACAAAATGATAAAAAAAAATTCCGAAATACTTTATAAAAATGGTATGGAATATGATAACCGGCAAATTTTTTGTAATGACCGGTGGTTCACACACGTGAAGTACAGAATTTTTAATAGAAAACGGCCTGCAACAAGGAACGGTAAACTGTCCTATATTTTTTAATATCTACAATAGAGACATACTAAACCTCTTTGTTGATCTTAACTCTTCCACGCATAAACGAGCAACAGCGTTCCCCGACGATCTAATCGTCTACGTAACAGGCCAAAAAACCAAAAGAATCGAAGCTGAATTACAAAACCTATTTGAAAAAATTAATAATTATTACAATACCTGGAAACGGAAAGTTAATGTCACAAAATGTGAAACTATATTATTCTAACCAAAATTAAGCGAGCTAGGACATGTCGAAAGAAATGATTGTAAAAACTTCAAAATGAGAGAATCAATAAACGCTGGAGAATTAATACCATTAAAAACATATCGATATACAACATTACAAAGCCAAAAATGTTTTCTAGAAATTAAAAAGGTTATTCTACTCTAAACATCTCAACAAGAGAGTTAAAATTCTATGCTATCAAGCGCTAATAAGACCTATTCTAACTTGCGGCTGTCCTATATGGTACAATATTTTAGCTTCATTAATAGAAAAAATAAGAATCTTTGAAAGAAAATGTCTAAGGGCTTGCCTTAACAAGTATAAATCCGAACAAAGTAACTTCAAAAAATAAATAAGCAACAGCGAACTGTATGACTGGGCTAATATTCACAGTATTGACTGTCACATTCTTAAATTGGCCAGAGGTCACTTTTCTCAGGCAGCAAAAATAAAAGAAAATTGTCTCATATTCAGTAGCTTATTTCCAAATGAATTATACTTTGAAAATACTTAAGACAGGTTTTATCCCCCCTGAAGCCTTTTTATACTTAGACAAATCCCTTCAAGACTAAAACAACCAACCAGTAATATACCACCTTAAAAGAAAGTTTGGCTCCAAAACCATACTATATAAAGAAGACCTAACTTATGATACTGATAATGTGCCGTGGAGATACAATGCATCTTTATCTCTAAGAGACGTAAAAGATAAAAACAGAAAATCGAGATACGCTAATATTATAATATCTTATTTATTATAGGTTGGTATGAGTTACCCGATCTGCTGCCTTCAATTACACTCGCATAGGTAGTTTTAATATTTTCTTCACCGTCTCTGTATTCGCTGAGTGAGCCGTTGATAATGATGGCTGCGCCTGAGTTGCTTATCGTTTCGTTGTATTTGGTGTTTTAGCCATTTGTATCGATGTGTAGTAAGGGCAGCCTTTATACGATAATGGCTGGCGCTTCTATCCACAATTGACACATTGGAGTTCTGCTCTGCTGGCTGAAGCATTTAAGGGCAGTCTTCTAGTTTATGGTTTTGCGAACATTTATAGCATCTATACTCCAAACCGTAGTTAGACGCGACGTGACCAAATCTCATTTAATAATTTGCCATAGTAAGGTGTTGATGCTGATTAACCTTCTTGTATCTGTCTCAGCTGGCACTTTTACGATGAAGTTATTTATGTGACATAGTCTTTAGTCGACATTTTTGTAACTTTTATTATGGATATTTCTTGTTTTGTTATGATATTTAAATCTTCTTCAACTTCTGCGGCACTCGGATCTACATATAAGCCCTTAAGAACCAAATATTTGAGTTTATACTTTATCGTGTATGAAAAGAATTGAATACTATTTTTTCTGATTTCCTCTTTGGTTATTAGGAAGTCTTCAGGGTCCCTGGCAATTATATTTAGTTTATTCAATATCGTTGTGTTCTTAATAGCTAAATTTTCCTTTAGAGGAACTCTTTGTAGTAGATCAATTATTAATTTTGTTGATACTTTGAAGACATGATTGGAGGACACTTCTAATTTACATTGGAGTGACTTCTTTCATTGGTGTTTGGGAGGGATTCTCCGTGTCATTGTTTTCGTCGATTACATTTGCCGGATAGGTTTTCTTGTTTGTTGATTTATCCGACTCTTGTAAGTCGTCGTTTGTTGAAAGTTATTCATTCTCTTTTGGAGTATTTTGTAGTAATAGATGCGTACTTTCTGGATAGTTCAGTTTCTTTTTTATTCTTCTGTTCTTTGTTACTTAGCTGAGAAAGTTACGTTCTGGCCAGTTTTTCGCTTCCTGTTTTTGGCAGGCTGGGGATGATCTCTCATTTTCTTTTTTGGATGTTGCTGTTCACTATCAGGTGTCCTTTACAGAGTGTTCAGATTACAAGGACTTATAGGGCGAGCTTGCTTGCTCGGCGTCCCACATCAGATTGTAAAATTGGTGTGTTCAACATAATATGGTTGTTGACGAATGTAAATGCTTTCATTTGGGTGCATAGATGGTATATTTATTTACATATATACAAGTATTTAGTGGAATTCGTATTTCGTATATATATATATATTTTAAGTTTTTGGTATCCACCAGTACTTTTTCGTATTTGTTCGGTGTTTGTCTTTTATATCTCTTGTCATTGCGCATTATCGCTGCGTATTAATAAGTTTTCATCGTATAGAATTGTTTTAATGCCAGCTCTCCTTTTCATATGATATATTACAGGTTTGTTGTTTTTATCTTGCAGGTCGTTTTTTTCATCTACGTATAAGAATGCTTCAGGTGGAATGAAGCCTGTTTTTAGTGCTTTTCTATAGTAAAATTCATTAGGATACACGCTACTGAATATTAGACTATTTTCTTGAATTTTTGCTACTTGGGCAAAGTGATCTCTAGATAATTTTAAAATGTGACAGTCTATGCGATGTATATTTGCTAAGTCGTATAAAGATTTGTTTTTAATGTATTTTTGGAAATTACTACTTTGTGATCTGTATTTATTGAGACTGCATTCTTATGCATTTTCTTTCGAAGATTCTAATTTTTTCCATGGTTGAAGCGGAAATGTTATACCAAATTGGACAGCCATATGTTAGAATTGGTCTTATTAGCGCTTGATAACACCAAATTTTAACTCTGTTATTGAGGTGTTTAGAATAAAATAGTCTTTTGACTTTCCAAAATGCTGTTTTCGCTTTGTCGAGTTGTATATCTATGTGTTTCTTGTAATTTATTTTATCGTCTATATTAACGCCTAGGTATCGTACGCAATTTTTATGTGGTACCTTCTCTCCTATGTCTGATTTTTCTTTTATTTGAAAATTCTTTACATGTTTTCTTTCTGTGTGTCCGAGATTGCTTTGGTTTGGTGTAAATAGAATTGTTTTACATTTAGTGGCGTTAATTTTTAATTTCCACGTATTGTAATAATCGTTAATTTTTTCAAAAAGATTTTGTAGCTCTGATTCGAATGTTTTTGTTTTTTTGCCAGTTACGTATATAATGAGATCATCGGCGAAAGGAAGAGAACCGGTGTGTTCAGCATAGTATGGTCGTTGACGAATATTCAAATTCTGATATACTTCAAACGGTTGTTCACTGAGTAAGAACTATTATATTCAGTGATATCCAAGAATGTAGATTCTATTATACAACATTTTTCCTACTGTTTAACTCGCTTCTGTATTAAAGCTACATTCAAAGGAATTTTCTCTTTGCAAGAAGAATGTTTAGAGACGAAGAATAAATTTTGATAAAAGCCGAAGGAGAACATTTCACATAATACATATATCTTAATTAAAATAAGGTTCCTTTGAAACATTTGGGAAGATCCTATGCATATAATCATCCTATGCGCAACATCATACGTTACATAAATTCAAATATTTCCCAAATTCCCAATTCTCTACGCACCGAAACAATCTAGCCGAACCTCGGTATTTTGCTTGGGCTGGTACACACCGCAGCTTTTCTCTCGCACATTCCCAGAGCTTCGGCTCATCGCTCGCCTAAACAGTACAGAGAAATGCATCCGCGAGCATCTTTGTTTTCCACCCTCGCTTGGGTATGACCCCTCTACTACAGCAGCAGGTAAGCTAGGCTAGGTAGGTAGCGAGTCATTTCAACGCGGCGACAAGTGGAAACTATCCAGTTGCTAACTAGCAGCGCGACCGTATCCCCGGCAAAACTAATTAAGGCACTGAACCGCGCCTAACACGGACGCATTTCTATAGGACAAGAGCGCGACTGACTCTCTGCACGCGTGGACGACGCAGCTATCGTGAAAGGCGTATCCTGACAAGCGCTTATAAAACGCATTCGCGGCGCAGCAGCACCTGTTACGAATTCCGTCGCCAGTCGTTAATTAGATATTCAATTAACATCGCGCAGAAGCTTGGCCTTCTGCTGCTGTTTCTTCTTCTTCAGGGCTGGGATGCAGTTTCTAATTAATGGAGACAATGTGTCTACGACGAGCCTTTATGCTGGACGCGTGTCTGCAGAAACGCAAGCGATGAGAAGACGCTTTGCGTCGCGTAAAAAAAGTCTTTACGCTCGCTCGGTTCCGAGAAACAATAAGAGCTTTTTGAGCACCGATTGTATAATTGATGGAACGATGAGCGAGTATCAAAGAGCGCGAAAGACCATCCCGAGGATACGGTATTCTTCTTCTTGACAAATATCCTAGTAATTAAAAAAAATGTCATAACTCGTAGAATAATACAGTTCGGAATGACTTGTCTTGCGATCGATCAAATCAACACCAATGTCCAATACTTATGACATACAGGTATAGTATACAGTCACGCTATATTACTACTACTCTAAGGCGTCTAATCAAATTAATTACAGTACCTACTGTAGTACGTTGCAACTCGATAACAGTACAAGCTCCAACAACAGTTCGCTTAATATTACGAGCATTAAATACACAAGTATTTCAAACTGATGGAACGAGAGAGAACGGAAACTATAGAATTTGGATTTTCACATCATTGTCGTGGCTGCAATTTAATCGTATCAAGGGATTGTATCGGTAGTCGAGCGGTGTTCAATAAGTACCATAACCAGAGCGAGGGAGAGAAGGGGGACGGTGAGGGAGGCAAGAGAGACAGAGAAACATAGCGAAACATAGAGAGACATAGAGACAAAGACAACGAAGAAGCGGAAGCAAGTATCTCGGAGAGACGACGAGGTTGCACAGTGGCATTATTTGTACCGGAGGCATTAACTACTACGGACTTAACGTTTCAGCAACGTCGTCTTCGCTACTCGACGACTTGTCCTCGAGATATTAGATTTCGCGCCGTGAACTTTGTTTTCTATAACTTTTGTGCGCCTCCGCCGCTGCCTTCGCCGCTGCCTCCGCCGACAGAAGTTTAGCTGCTTATTCTAGAAAGCAATGGAGCGCTAACGCTGGAAAGCTAAAGCGACGATACTAAACCTTTGGCTCGAAGTCTTGACTTTTGTTGCGATGAAATTCCTAGGTAAACTACTGGGATAATTGGTTACGCCTAAGTAATTGCTCGCGTTTAGACCGAAATTAGCGGTAACTTCAGCTTTAAGCTGACCCCTGTATTTTTTTCGCTAAGTCCTACTATCATTTTCCACGAATTCTGTTCCTTTTAATCGTTAGCTTAAGCGAAACAATACTTGTTTAATTAAATTAATCACCATTTGAGAATCCCTGAACTCTCGGTTAATCCGCAGGCTTTATACGGAACACCATGAAAGAAGCTTAAAAAAAGCAACTTCGAATAACAATCGATCGATTAATTTTGTCAATCGACTAGGTAGAGAGAAGAGTAACGAATTCGACTGAATTACGTAATTCATCGCTACGACGAATCCCGTGTATTAGGCCCAGCGCCGAAAACAGTTTCTGCTTCGAACGCGTGCAGTTGGTCATTAAGTATAAGAGCCCCGGTCGGGTAGTTATTGAAAATACAGAACGATTCGCGCTTGGATTCACGAACTGTACAGTGGATTTCTTCGTCAATAAACAAGGCTGAGAGGGAGGAGGATCATGATTTTCATTTGCGTTTTGACGATGATCATTATACGAGCGGGGGATATATTCGGCTTTTAATGAAAATCGCGCGAGCGAGAGATTCAAATTACGATTCGAGCCTGGCGCGAATTATATCGCCGCGTTAGCCGATCATGATAATGGTCCCGAGCGCAACGGGCGTGATGCAATTGCCTCGTTGAGTTCACGAAACAAACTTGCGAATAGATAAAGCTTCGGGATTACAAAAATATTTACGTTTTTAATGCAGGAATTTACCTGTAAGATACTATTATTAACTACTGGAATTGTAAAAGATAATAATTATTTCTTTTAAAAGAAATAAATTATAAAATAGTACAAAAAGAAATATAGGAAAGGCACGTGTGGGCTTCCCAAGTGGTCACCTATCCAAGTACTAACCGCGCCTAATGCTGCTTAACTTCGATGATCGGACGAGAACCGGTGTTTTTTTTTAAGTTTCGGTTATTGACCAAATTAATTTTGTTTACAAAGTGTGGTTTACATATTTTCCTTAATAAACCAAAGATCCTGGATACAGTTTTGTTGAGACAAAAGATGCCGTATGTTCGTCAGCACAGCGCAGTCATACATTTGATTTCTTTTTTTTTCAATTTTATTTTTTATCTTTAGTTCTAGCCTATAAGCTGTATTCAATAGGCTGTTAAAAACATATTATCATATTTTCTTCGCGTTGTTACATCTTAAAAAATTAGGGCAAAAAATTGACATATCTGTATTTTAGTTTTATTTTAAGTGTATTGGGTGAGAAGAGGGAGGATATGGGTTGGGTAGGAAATGATTTACATATTTACAGAGAGAATTCACGCTGTGTAAGTTATACGTTGTAATGAGATGTTTTTGGTATACACCAGTATTTTATTTGTGTTTATCTTTTACGTATCTTAGAGATAGAGATGCATTGTATCTCCACGGCACATTATCAGTCTCATAAGTTAGGTTTTCTTTATATAGTATGTTTTGGAGCGAGACTTTCTTTTAATGTGGTATATTACTGGTGTGATGTTTCTGTCTTGCAGGTAGTTTTTTTCGTCTAAGTATAAAAAGGCTTCAGGGGGGATATAGCTTGTCTTGAGTGTTTTTTTGAAATACAATTAGTTTGGAAATAATCTACTAAGTATAAGACTATTTTCTTTTATTTTTGCTGCTTGAGAAAAGTGACCAAATTATTTAATTTTTTTCGTAATGACGTGAAAAATTCAAAGTTCATTTCCGTACCTGTTGAGTAAAATATACTTCTTGAGAATACAACGAAAAGCTCGCAAGTGATAATTTTATAACCTAAGATTCCTCAATGTGTTAGACTTAATTAAGTCTTAATTAGGTCTAATACATGACCCATATTAGCTTATTCTTTTAGATCAAGAAGACCGAGTTTGTATTTTACTGAATACGAAATTGTAATTTATTTATTCTTAGATAACGAACTGTTGAAAAGAAAATATTGGTTTTAGACGATGAATAAAAGAATCTCTAAAATATAATTACCACGGTTTTAATTTGTTGATGAAATAATGTTTTCTTCTTTGTTTACTTGAAAAAATTATAATAATATAAATTTTTTATCAAATTGAGAAAGTTTGGAAAACATTCAACTGTTATATCTATGCTGGTCGACATCTACCCTTACATTATAGTGACTCTAAGATAGGGTCTATATATATATTGAAATTCCAGCAGAACAACCCTTAAAATGTCGGAATCTTCAAAGTAAGTACTGTGCATATAATTAGTTCAACATGTTTTTCCTCGTATTAAGAAATTTTTTACGTATAAACTCAAAGTCAGAAAGCCTAAACTAATATTCGTTGGAGATGGCTCAGCAGTAGTAGTAATAGCATAGTTGTATGCCAGAAGCTTAGCCTTATAACTTAGTTCCCAAGGACGAGGGCACTTCCTTCAATGCTTCTTGCAGAGAGCGAGAGCGAGAGCGAGAGAGAGAGAGAGAGAGACATACACGCAGAGTACTGAGTCATAAGCAGTGATTATTAATTCGAAAGGCTGCAGAACATGTATATTCTACATATATCTGTACACGCATAATACATAGCGAGAGAGTGAGAGAGTGAGAGAGTGAGAGAGTGAGAGAGATGGAGGGACGAGAGAGGAGGCACGGGTAACAAGTAGCAAGACGCAAAGCCGTGAAATCCTTCTACCGGCAGATGGAGCTCGCAGTAGCTCGTAGCGAACGTCGCGGGTATTACCCTCGCTAAGCACATTAGCGCCGCGCTGCAGTATTCCTCCCCTCCGCTACTCACCCCAGTCCTTTTATCTATATCTATATGTATGTATACATACATACATGTATAGATACATGCATGTCTTATGAATATGATGCGCTCCACATTTACTTCCCATCGTACTCGTCGATACTATCTGAATAGCTGCGCGCATAAACGCACGTATGTGTATATTATGTGCACACGTACACAGACGTACACACACATCTATAGAGATCTAGATGCATCTACACGTGAGTGTGTATACAATATATATACATACAGAGCTATATATATATATATATCGCGAAAGTGGGAGTAGTCGTACAGAAGCTAGAGAGACCGGATGCAAAATTCTAGCGGCGCCGCATGACAGACGGATTACATTTCGATTGTTCTCCGCAACCGAATCCCCCTGCAGTAGTAGATGGAAAGGGGTGAGGCCAGGCGAACGCGCGAGTATCGGATTCCGGTCCGGCCGAGCGTCTTTTCGAGCATTCCGATCGGTTTACCACCGCGGCTAACGCTAAGGGGCGCCGATGCATCCAGTACTGGGGCCACTACTAGCCAGGATTGCACGGATCCGTTGCATTCCTCAAGCTCTGTCACGCGCGCAGTCGGTCCAGTGCGCACAACTGCGTATGGCTCCACATAATAGCTGCACACAATATATACGTGCAAGATTTTTTTCTTTACGGACGCGAAACGTACACGGTGAAATCTGAGACGTTGCAAATGCATCCCCCCAACTAGGGATCGGATTCATTCAATTTGTAAAGCCAAAATATGACCAAGAGTTACGGCTAGTAGTCGAAGTTTGGTCAGACACGAGGAAGATGTTCTACCATTAAGAATCCCTTTTGCTCAGTGATTTAACTCTAGTTAAGAATGCACGAATAAAAAATACAAGACATTCGTGTGAAAACGGGGGCACATGAAAACAATCGTTTCATAAATCTCTGAGACAAAGTATAAAAAGAAGTACATAAAAATAAAAGTTTGTCTGATGGGGTGGCATTGCCCTCATAAAATCTCTGAACTGTCTCGACTGACCTAATTGTCACGTGCTCTTTATCCCCTCCAAAGCGTCCGACGCAATAACCCAACAAGAGTAGACTTGCGCACATTTGCGGAACTTGTCGCTTACATGCATTATTCAACGAGCGCTACGTTCCGAAAGAAAAAAGGCTCTGTCCATGCATTTGCAGGAGTCGCATCGTCTCGAGTATCGCGAGAAACGAACAAGGGTGAGACTGCGAGACGCCGAGTTTTACGATCCGCTGGCGCTGTTATTTCTATTCCAAGTGCTACGTGCTCTACACTACCACATCCTGCAGAAGGATCGTAAATATTCTGATAAACGTTTCGAAAATGGCTACTCTTTGATCGTACTAGTGATTATTGACTGGGTTACCGTAAAGAAATGGATTGCAGGCTACACTATAGGATAGGGCACAAGGCGACAATAATTTGATACTAAAAAATAAATAAAGTTGAATATTTATTTAGATCGCGGAGTCCCAGGAAAAATACGTAGAAACCTCGAGTGGAGCAGTCCGCTGGCCATTTTCATCATCCCCAAAACTATACGTCGAGCGCACACATACGCACGATAAATCTCGAAGCACTTTCGATTCGAGGTCAAGCTGCATCTGAAATCACATTTGTAATTTCAAGCAGCAACGACAGTAGTAGCAGTAGCAGGAACAGGAGCACTAGCAGTAGTGGCAGCCGGAGCAGAGGCGACGGACTGCAAGAAGGACGCGCTCTCGAGTAGGAGTCGCGTCAGCTCTCCAAGAACGTTTTCCTTGCTGCTCTCTCATTACTAAAGGGGAACGAGAGAACGTCTCTCGGTAAATTACTCGGGAAGCCGCACGCGCAACCAAATTCTCTCCAGCCTCGTATAACGGGAGCGGGTGAGCGCACATATTCAAGCCAAAAGGGCTGCAGCTTTTTGAGCCGACTGTTAAATTTGAATCTAGGCGGGAAGACGTATACTCGTCGACGATTAATCTACTCCAGTCGCGTCGCCTGGATTCCCTTTCGCATTGTCGCATTCCCGACCTCGGTGTAATTTGAGAACTGCAGTAGAGAGCACGCTCGTATAACTCGACCTCGAGCGAGAGAGAGAGAGAGAGAGAGAGAGAGAGAGAGAGAGAGAGAGAGAATATCTGCTACAACTGCGACGCAGTATACGTACACTATAGAATAAAGGCGAGAGAGGAGTCGTATCGCTCGGAGTATACTGGGAAAGGCTGCGCCGCGTTAATTAATATTATAATATAGCACACTCGATCGAAATGATTTTACGATGAGCCATCGATAATTAACTATCTCGAAGCTCGAAGCCTACAGTACGAATAATGCATAGCTGTCGGCTAGATGGCGCTCAGTCGCGCAGCGAGAACTCTTGCAGCTCGCGGATTAATTTTGATCGCTTCGGGCTGCGGATACTCCCTCCTCAGCTACAGAGAGCGAGCGAGAGAGAGCTTAATCCGGACTGCATTGTACTTGCGCAACGAGTAGGGGTCGAAATCAAACGGTCGATTGAAATTTCCCGCGGCGCCTGGCTGCAGGTGTAGCGAGAGAGATGCAGTGCTTCTGATGGAAAGAGGAACCCCGAGAGCTATGAGGACGATGATAATGCGATGCATCGACCGGGTTTATAATGCGGATTTGCGAAGTGTGAACGCGGTTTGCTTGCTTCTGACGCGTTGTTTGCGAGAGAAACGCGCGTCGCTATCGCCACTCTAACGATCTCGCCTTCAAACTCTTCCTTTTTTTTATTTATTTCTTTCTCTAGGCAGGGTTGAGGTATTGCTTTATTACCTTTTCAAGCTTATGCGCAGCAGACTATACTTAATTTACAATTTTCAACGCGAACGAGAGTCTTTCGAGGATATTACTACTATACGAATGACAATGAGATAATTATGCAAAGAGTCGAATATGCAACCTTTTAGCGTCATATTCTAAAACATATTTCCCTTGCAATCACATTATCAGCGCGCTTTAATAAAATACGTGTGCGCAGGTTTATACCAACGAGTCAGTGCAGGAGTTTAACGAGACCGGATTTTAATGAGATATCACCGCATTTTAGCTTTTGTCATCCGGTGCTTTTGAGCTTGCGTTCGTTATTGCCATAGAGCTGGTCCTATGTAATTCGGTAAGTTTGAAGGACGCACGTACAGCCACTTCGCAAATGATTAAATTTCGTTTCGACTGATGCATCGGATAAAATCACCATATATTTCAGCCTTTTCTTTCGTTTGCGTTTTACGTTACTTGCTGAATTTTCAATTAATAATTTATTACCTTTTATTGACGGAACTATTCATGCTCGAATTTTACGAACATTAATTTACATTCCTTTGTGCATGCTGTTCAATTTTTACTATGAAAATTACTGCTATAAATAGGAATTTTCATTATCAGAAAAGGGCAATGGTCAATGTCACTATACAGAATTAAACTCTTCTCTAGGCTATAATTTATATTCACTCTTATATATATAAATGTTTTTAAAAAAGTTTCTCGCAAACAACAATGTGCATATTTGCTTTTTATTTATAAATCGAAAGGAAAATTTTGCCTAGAAAAAAATACGATAAATAAAGTGGAGTTATTTTTTATAAATAAAATAATAGCCCAATATTTCGTTACTCCAGTTCTTCAAATGAAAAGGTCACTCTGAATTTTAGTATGAAATGTTCACTGAGATATCTCTTTATTACAATTTAAAAATCTCACGATTACACAGATAACGTTCAAAATTTCATCATTCACTCAAACATAGAGTAAGATGCATCGATACACAGTTGCACTAACATCGCGTAGAGCTCAGAATACACGAGAAGGAACAACAACAACAACAACAACAATAGCAGCAACAGCTGCAGCTCTTGCATAAAAAGTAAAACAATGAAGTGGCGCTTGGCAGCTTTAAAGGGCAGGTATATATGATGAGCATGAGCGCTCAATCGAAGTGTATCCCCCCCAATTTGTTCGTACGCACAGGTGCGCCGTGAAATCCGATTACACGTAGGCGCCGCGTAACGAAATGATTCGAAGCCCGAGCACAAAACTCCGAGTCTCTCTTTTTGTGCTTTCGCGCACGTGCGCAGTCCACATAAACCATATCAGCAGTGCAATTTCGACATATAGACCGAGTAGCGTCAGTGCAGCACTATGCAGAGGTCTTCGTTAGTCGCAAAACGCGCAAATCGAATTCTCGTCTTTCGTGCCGGTTCTCTCCCAGTCTATTTCACTTCGGTACAGGTGCGCGCGCGCGCACACGAGCGGTATGCCTTCTTGCGCCATTTTTTCCGAAAGCAAATTCAGCCGCGAGTGACGGGACCGAAATGCAATTTTTGTTTTCGGACAGGGCAGCGGCGTATGTGCGATTGACGGGGAGAGGGTTGGCTAGGCCGGATTCTCCGTTTGGTTTGACGGCTATCCGGCGAACTGAACTCAGGTAGATTTTACGTTTTACGCGATGAATGTGTACGCGCGCACCCACATGCACATACACGTATATCTATATTTCTCTAACGGCATCGAGTGCTGGGTTTTCTCTGGCTGTCGGCTTTTTTTTGTTGTTCTAGCGCGGGCTTTCGATTCACTCAAGGTGTATACGTGCGCGGAAGCTTTGCTGCGCGTTGCGTTTTGAAGCGCGTCAATCAGAATATTTTTTTATTCGACTGATGGGTTGTTCGTTTTGTTTCTTGGTTATTCGCGTTGTAGAGTGTTGCTTCATTATTGATGGATGAAATTTGCATTATTTATTCTTTAAAATTAGACGAGTTTCTTGATGCATTGGCAAAGGGAGTTCGTTTTGACAATATTTATTAAAATCATGTGTAAGCATTCTCTTATTTATCATAACTCCATTTTATTTTAAATCTACATTCGATCGAGATTAGGAAATCAACGATATAGTCTAAAGTCATCATTTGACACAATGGGATTCCTTGTTTTTATTTATATAAAACAAAGTAGGTAGGCTTTGTAGCCAAAGTCTAGGATCAACCCATTGCGACGTATTGACTACTTCTAGCTCATGAAAACTTAGTCGTAGTCTGTGCGCAAAGCCAAGCTGCATAGCGGAGGAAGCAGTAAGATGTGCTTGTGCTTGTGCGCTCTCTCTCTCTCTCTCTCTCTTTCTCTCTCATCCCCGCTCTTCCTCCCTACAGCATCCTTCTCATGTATACAACGTGATATCTCTTAGAATTTCAAGTAACAGCTAACTATGGTTCATGTATGCCGTGTTTGCAACATTAACGATTCCAACTAAGTACTAAAACTAATGTATTTGATTAAATACAAATTATAATTGAATTCTAAAATAAAGGACAAAACCAATAATTGTATTAGTTAAATTTTTGTTATAATATTTGCCTTCAAATGATTAAATATTTATTTTAAAATATGCCATGAAAAAATTATTTTCTCTATATTTTTAACAAAATATAAAAAAATAAAGTACTAACGGGACGCACGGTTCCCAAACGGTCACCTATCCAAGTACTAACCGCGCCTAATGCTGCTTAACTTCGGTGAGCGGACGAGAACCACTGTGCTTTTTTTCGTTTATTTTGTTAATAACAAAATACAGGATTTACATATGAGGCTCACAATAAATTCATAAAAAATGGCATAATAATTTTACAACAATTGTAAAATGGCACATTAGTGCTTTCGATACAAATCAATAAAAAATATAACAGTAAAAATAGTCTGTTACAGTACACGAGTAAATAGTCCTTTTCTCAATAAGGTGCTGCGCAAGCTAAAAAAAATACGGAGAGTTCTGGTGAACTGAAAAAACTTGCTGCGCTTATCTATGGAGGAAAGGAAAGTGTGTTGTACTAGTGAATATATATATATTAATGATATAATACATTACTGATGAATTCCCTATTAGTGGTTTATATTATGTACAGCATATAATTTTTGCAATAGTATATTGGAATACGCCGAAGCACTAGTTTTTTATTCTAGTCAGAGCATTACGATCTTTTTTTGAGGGCACTCTGCAGTATTTGATATTTCTTATGTTTGCATTCGCCGGGATATATTTGTCGCTATTGTGACGTACACAGTGGTACAGTATTGGGGGGATCATCGATAACGATCCTCCTTCAATCACGAACAAGTAGGCCCAGATGTTCCAGTAGAACATAGTCTTTATCTGCGAGTTTAATCTTACTATTTGTGAAAATGACATTTATTACTTACTACATTCGGTATCATCAGTGCATTTACCTTATAACTCGTTAGGAGTTTTATCATAAATATATCACATCTTACAATGTTAGCTTCCTGGTATAGGCTTATACTGCTTCTCCACTTTTTATTAAATGTGTTATAATCTCGATATTTAAATAAGCAACGTCTAAGGATGTTTCATTCGAATATTATGAGTCTTTCCATTTGAGAGGCACTAATATTGAACCATCCAGGACATGCATATGAGAGAACTCGTCGGATAAGTTTTTCCTGATTGCAATGACTTTTGCCCTTGGACTGAGTGCCGAGTAAAATAAATTATGGAGCTTCTTAAAGACCCTCTCTGCTTAATTTTATTATCTGTGTTAGATAGTTCATCCCATAGTTTGCTATCAATATTAAGCTCTCTCATCTCGGACCTATTTGACACAAGCGAATCTATGTTAGTTCTATTTTTTGGTCTGAAATATTTATTTAGGTCTGGGAAGAAACTTGAGTCTCTATATTCTATTTATGATAGGGTCGATCCACTGTTTTGCCATCTCTTTTTTGAATTTAAGGTCGATTTCTTTTCTAATCCTATTAAACTGTTTCTTATATTGTTCTAGTAGAGGTTTTTTGCATATGCGGTTTCGTACGCATAGTTTATGTACTTTTCTTTCTAGATTATACTTACTGTTATAAAGGCTTTTTATAACTCCTTGAGCAAACCCTTCGGTGTGTAGTGAGTATAGTATTTGTCTCTAATGTTGTAGGAATTTTTGCCTCTATTTTATTATGTAATCATAAATCTCTGTATTGGTAAGATTACGTTTCTTATCCATGTATGATATTACATGCGTTAATTTCCTCGCGGAATTTGAGCCAATTCATTTTCTTATACAAAAGTCTGTTTATATTAACATCACTTAATTTAGAATAGTTTGTTTGCATTGTGAGATTTACTACTAGATGGTCGCTGTTATAGTGTAGCGTTTTTAATTAAGCCATATTACTTATTATATCGGGATCTGCAATGGCTACATCTAGGAAGGCTAGTGATTTAGGAAACGTAGTCGATGCCGGTGGAATAATTATATGTGAAAGGCTGATTTGTACTTTTTTATGTGCTATATTCATTTTTATTAGAATAGCTGCGCCTCCACTAGTATTTATCGACCTGTCATTTCTAAACATTATGTAATCTTCAACGTAGCGTTTATAGTTACAATTTAGTTTAATTTCGCTTAATACCAATATATCCGGGTTATTGGTTTTTAAGAATTTGCTTAGAGAGTAACCTTTTCTGCGCGTGATTAATGAATTTACATTAATCGCATAAATTGAGAGGTTCTTGTTTAGCGAAGGTCGATATAACATTGAATTGATTACATTTAGTGCTTTCATTGCGCATCCAGAGAATTCATTAGGATTCCAATATTTAAGGCATTCTCATTGACTTTTTCTAGAAAATCATTTTTTCGTATGTCAAGAATTTTAGTTATTTTTTGTTTAAACTTGGAAATGAATATGTCTACTTCGTTTAAGAACAGTGATATCGAATTATCTGGGTGCGCCAATGTTTTATTAATTATAGGTTGGTAGGAGTTACCCGATCTCCGGCCTTCAACTACACTCGCGTAGGTAGTTTTAATACTTCCTGACTTCACCGACTTTCCATGTATTATCTGGTTTCATGTACTTTTACTGGATATGTTTTCTTGTTTATTGATGTATTCGACTCGTATGAGCCTTCGAATATCGAGAGTTGTTCCTTCTCTTCGAGAATGATTACTGGTTTCGTTGCGATTCCCGCAGCGACCGTTAGGGTTGACGTTCCGTTCGTGTTCATATTTGGGGAGTGATGTTTCAGAGGATTCTTTGTAGTAATAGATGGGTTCTTGCTGGATAGTTTAGTTTCTTTTTTATTGTATACTTTCTCAAATATTGTCTGTTCTTTATTACTTAGCCCAGTAAGTTCCGTTCTGGCCAGTTTTTCGCCTCCTGTTTTTGGTGGGCTGGGGATATCCTCTCTTTTTCTTTTTTAGTTATTGTTGTTCACGAACGGGTGTCTTTTATAGTTATTTTTTTCGCGGGTTGTATTCTTTTGTTGATAGCACTCCCGCATGGTGATAGCAGGGGTTCAAATTTAAGTTAATATTGAACTCAAATTATTTTTACGAGGACTTGTAAGTCCTAGTAACAGGATGATGTTATATATGAAACCTACATTCAGCAGATTTTTATCTTCTAATCTTTTAGATTCTAATAAAGGAATGAAACATTAAGCAATGTCCAGGTTCTAAGATAGTGTTGTAGGCAGTGTAGAAGAATGGAAATTTTGTTTTAGAATAATGTTATTTAAATTATTGAGTTATTATGGCATTGTTATTGGAATCGATAAAGGATTTCTGTTCAGGTAAAATGTATTCTGAGTAGCGCGTAAATTACTCATACCAAAATGCCGTGGTGAAAATGTTTGTCAACCTGTTAGTCGTATAACGGGTGATACTGCTTATGAATTCAGTGCAAGCATATTCCCATAGGAAAATTATTTTAAAAAGTTAGTTTTGTGTAAACTTTTACTCAGTTCCAAGTGTTTTTCCATCAACCGAGAGGGACCGACACTCAAACGCCAGACTCTGTGCGAACTTCTCCTTCCTTATATAAGTAAAGTTTGTAAATGTTGGCAATCCAAACACAGGTGATTGCCTTCATTAAACTTTTTAAAGAAGCCGCGCTCGCGCACACGCCTCCTCGGCCGGCGTAAAAAGAAAATCCGATTACCTACTGATTCTCTCCTCGCGCTCTCTTTCTCTCTTCTTTATAAACTGCCGATGTTTTTCACTTCATTCGTTATATATTAGGAAGACGGACGCGCCGATATAAATTCGCGATCGTTATGAAGAAAAACGACGGTTATAAAATTTGTTTAATAAGACTTTGGTCCTTCCACGCCTTTCTTTTACGCGCTTACTCGACGCACGGCGTCTTTATTCTTTTTTCTTTTTCTACGAAGAATTCGCCTCTTCCTTTAAGCATCTTTTATGCATATATTTCAAGTTGAAGTTTGCCCAACTTATTTTTATTTTCCTTCTTTTATCGTAATTATTATCTAAAGAATGCCAGAACAAATTAGTTTTCTTTTTCTAAAATCTCCAAAAATTTTATTTATTAATTATTCATTTTGAACTATAATTTCCGATGCGAAGTAGCATCACGATCGAGGTAGGATTTAGGATATGAGTTTTCATAGACGTTTGAGAGTTGTTTTGTCGGTCAACCGCCTCGTTGACACGAGGGAGACGTGAATATCGTTACTGTTATTCTCTTGTTAATAAACTATATTGTTGTCTGTTAACCAATAGCGCAGCCATCACTAAACCACATCATTCCACATAACATCCTGAATCCCATAATAGGTTGTGCCTTCATTTTTAACCAAATACACAAGTGCATAGTCATGTGTATCATCCAATTATATTATAACTTGCGGTATACTACACTATACTAATACTATACTATTGTACATATTCATTAATTTTGTTTAATAATTCGTAATTTGAGAGCTTTAGAAAAATATAGAACAAACGTCTTATTCCTTTCACTGCGATACATTATTTAATATTAAAGACTATTTGTGGTCAATGAATTTACAGTTAACGGAAACTAATGAAAATACAAATACATATTCATAAGGGTCTCACGAATTTGTCTTACTAATGTAATCAATTGCCAACGATCGTACTATGTTGAACCCATCGGTTCTCGTCCGATCACCGACGTAGCATTAGGCGCGGTTAGTACTTGGATGGGTAATCGCTTGGGAACCCCGCGTGTCGTTGGTACCATTTTTTATTTTTTTTCAATTAATTTAATTAAATTAGAGATATTCAAAGACAGATTAATGAACACGTAAAAAATATACAATGCTGAGTCAATATGCTGTGAAAAATATTGCATTTTGGGCGCATCTGTTGAGACGCCCAAATCAAGTGAAACGGGTGGTCGCTAGAAAATATTATTACTATAATACAATGTGGGTTATTTGAGGGCTACGTGTGAAAAATGTCCCTTTCTTGAAATGAGAAAATACCTGTTGATATCTTGCGAGTTTAAGAAAGTCTGTGGTATCTTAAGATTGTCACATCTGTGCAGTGTAAAAAAATCAATTGTTTCAAGTCACGTTCTCATGTCTGTATGTTGATATTGGATTTTTAGCTAGAGGTGTTAAATTAAATAATTTTTTGACAAAACGAGTCTATAGAAATACATAAGTGCGGAATTCGAAGAATGTCAGTTTTTTACATCAATGAAATCGAATTTCTCAATTCGGCACAAAACGAGGTCCTTTTTAAAGCCACTAGGCGTGCATGGTGCAATTGAAGAAGAAAAGATACTAAAAGATGTCATAAAAATTCAAAAAGTTCGAAACATCGAGTTGGTTCTTCCCATATCTCGATATCCAGCGAGTGCAATGAAATTCCAATCAGACAAGACAGCCAAGCCAAGAGTCGCGCACGTAGAAACAAGGCACTTCTCGTACAACTCAAGACACAGAGAAATGCACAGATACACGTACACACATAGGAATCTAACAGACAGTGTAGATTCCGATCTCGTAATTCCGGATGCATGAGGTACAGCACCGTCGCCGGATTAATATTCCGAGTTCGACAGTCAATGAGGTCTGTGCCCGCGTATAACCACGTATAGAGGGAATTGTCCCGGTCACGTGCTCTCTTTCTCCTTCACTTCACTGAGTCTACTATATATACATAAGTATATATATAGAGTCTCATGGCTGGATTGCGCAACGCGATACCCCTGCGCTCCAGAGTGTGTTTGCGTATAACCAAGACCGACTTGAAATTCGGCGGACGTAAACGAGCGACGCCACTATCGAATGCACGCAGAGGTTAAAGTGTCTCTGGGTCGAGGGACAGAAAAAAAGAGGACAAAAATGAGCATAATGTCCTATATTAACTGGAAGAATGATACTGATAATGCAGAAAAAACTTTTGTGCAAGTAGGATTCGATAGAAAGGGAGGATTCAATTAATTTCATGTACAAACAGTTCTAAATGTAGCAAAAGGTATTCTGGAGGAAAAAGCTAAAGAAATATGTGTTTCAACGTTATTACAGCTGCACTGAATCATGCATTCATTTTCCTACCGACGTCATTTTCATTTTTTCAAAATAAGAATATATTTCATAACATTGGTATTGAAATGTCCTCAAAGTTAATAAAACGAATTGTACTTTTGTTTATTATATATCTTGCCTCACCAATCAGGATTGAAACTGACGTAAAAATTATTTATATTACTGCTATCGCAGAAAATTTTTCACACTTTGTGCATTGAGTATAATTTTCGATACGTTTGCACTTGCGTTTGCAACTTCGATAAATAACTCTTTCTTTCCTTTTCAAACGTAAATCTTCATTCCCTACGTAATATATTTTGTTCCTATTCGACAATACAGGTCTTACGCCCCATGCTAAAACAGTAGATATTTTCTGCACGAAATGATTCTACACATACGCTTACTTTACAAAAGGGCCATGGTCTCATTATTTTAGCACGCTGCGAAAATGTAGACAATTGTATTGTAGATTATCTATTCTACATCTATTCGTGTACTTGTATGAAAAAAATCTGTTGCAAAAATACGTATATGAAATAAGAATTCAAAGTATTTCGGATTAAATAATTTTTCTTAGCTGAAAACAAGGAAGGACACGTAGTAATACTAGATCGATTGGACGAAAACTGACTGTATAGCTAAAGTTGAAAATGGGAAATACAGAATTTTCTAAACACGAAGCAATGAACCTTCTTATACTATAAGTACACGCACGCACTCGAACGATATATCACAGCACACAGCGTAGCGAACTCGAGCCGTCCACTATCGTAAAGTAATAAAATGAGAGAAAAGCTTTCACTGAAACTTGAGATTTTCTAGATCTTCTTAGGATTTGTTTTTATAAAAATAAAAACTAGCTTTTCCAGCAGTTTCTTTGAAAATGTTGTTATAACCAAGTTCCGAAACGCAATTGAATCTTAAACTCGATCTCACAGAGAAGGCAAACAACTCTGTAACCTACTAGCCTAATATCATTATTAAATCGCAGCGAAAAACAGGCATCAGCATTTCTGGTTCAGGACTCATTGAGAAAAGTGAACCCCTCTGAACCGGCTTCCCTTCTTTCATCCCCAAATGTAAGAAACATCATCCTTCCCCACTGCGAAAATACGCGGAGGGGCCTCCGGCTGTTTTGGCGGTGTCGACGAGACGCGAAAATTCCGAGTGTCGGCTGGCGAGTCGCCAAGTCGCCACGGGAGTCATTATCTTCCAAGGGGCTGGCGGTAGTATGTGTGTGTTTACAGGAGAGCACACCGGCATACCCCATTGATCCTAGGGACCGCGAGGATGAGGACAACGAAGAAACTGGGTCAAACTGCGTTCAAACGGAGTAAATCTCGAGCTGCTAATTCAACCGGGCTTTTTGTGGGGAGAACAGACAGGAGCTAAAGCACAGATGAGAAATAGTGAGCGCAAAAGAAAATACTGCGAGATTTCACGAGGTCGAAGATATCGAACGATTGGAAAATTATTGTCCCTATATTTTTATCTATTTTCGTAAGTTGAAGAGATCCGATTTGATGAATTTCAATATAAACAACCCATTTTTAGCATTATACATAACATTCATTAATTTTTAGTCTCGGTATCGCGCTTTTAAAAGGGCTTGGCTAATGGTAGTTGCGTCATAAAAAAAATAATTGTAAAACGTTCTTAAATAATGAAAACTAGGAGGATAAAGGGTTGCTAAAATATTAACTCTATAATATAACCAGATAGGGGTGCAAAACCGCATGAAAAGTGGAAAAAATAACCTCTCCTTAGCACCTTAAAAGTTTATGCTGTCATTATTTCACTTTTTCTGCATCTAAGAAGTGTAGATTTTAAAATTCATATCATAAGCTCATAAAGTGAGTGTCCTTCAACGAAATTAGTTTCGTAATTTTCGGGTTGAATAAGATTTGTCTACTCCATGAAGAATTAATGAAATTTGGACTTCAATAATGTTACCCAACATTCATTTAAAAATTGTTAAATTGCAGATCATAGTAGTTGCGTAACTCGTTTAAGTAAATAAAAAAAAACGTTAACTGATATACTTTTTTGAGAATCGGAAAAGTAAGTTTTTTCCATAAAAGTAGTCATAAAAGGTAGGATGCGGCCTGTAGGTTTGAAATTTTTCAAACTTATGCTGCTAACATCCGTTTAAAATTAACATCCTTCTGAAAGTTCCTTAAATCCAGCCAAGTGTATAGTGCACCCGAGGCACTTCGCCTTACAACTCGTTTCTCCCTTCATCCCAAACTAGAAGCAACCTTAACATCGCATCCCCTTACTTCCTCCTCCTTCTCCAACATCAGCCAGACGACCTCAACCCTAGAACTCATCTACATAACCAGGCCGCCCACGGCCTCCGGCATCATACACCTTATATCGCCGCGTCGATTTTTAATATTTGAAAGCCCCGCGGGTAAAGCATGCGTTTTAATTCGCATTAAGTGCAGCCCAATGGCCCGGAATATTGGCGCCGACGTAAATACGGGCGGTTGCCCGTGCAATTAGGTGCATGCCGCTTTATAATGCCCTGCAAACTTACGCGGGCGTATGTTTGCCTCGTTCATAAGCGACTCTCTCCGTGAACATTGTAAACTCGCGCATCGATCCGATAAAAAGCTCACCTATCCTTCAGCCTTCGAATAATTCTCGTTTTGGCCTGTCCACGCGTGCAAGTTTTCATTTTTTTTTGAAAATTTGGACGTTGTATGGAGCTTTTATTATTACCGTAAATTTCTAAGAATTTTATTCGCTATACGTTAATTTCCTATACTAACGCATGAATCAAAACGTAATTCGCACTAGAGAAACTCAATCTCGCTGAGTGAAAAGCTCAATAATCACACGCTATGTCGCATTCAACGCGATATGTATAGAAAATTTTCCAGTTAACATTAAAAATATTGCCATTATATAACAAGGACTGATTATCGTTATAATCGCATTCCAATACAGAAAAAGTAAATGCACAAAAAAGTGAAGGAAGTTAGTGTTTAGCCCCTTTTGGAATCCTCTACGGTAGAGTAACCCAAATTCTCGTGAAAATGGATGATGCAGTCGTCTCTCGGTCTCCTTCTCTCTCGGTAAAGAAAATTGCGCGTGCTGATTACACACGGACAGACGCGCAAGCATAATATTAATTCTGCAACGAGTTGATTAATTAATGCCGACAATCCAAGACGATGAATGAAAGATTGAATGTAGTTTTCCGGGAATATTTTCTTTGTATTTCTGGTTTATAATATAAATCTAGCATGCACTAAATTGAATTTTTCAAAACTCTTCGATCCAAACATAAAAAAATAGTAAAACAAAATAAAAAGATTAGAGACGAATTTTTGCTTTAATAAAAAAAGTCACTTGTAATGCAAAGCAAATGAATAAATTTTGACAGTTTTAATAAAGCCATGGCGTGCGATACCTACCCCAGATTCCATTAATCTCACACATAGATCAAAACCTGAAGCATCTCCATCAACACTATCCGCACAATAACTTTTTTAACGCGCAAAGGGACGCGTCGCCGCGCCCATTGTCGATCAATCTTTTTCAATAAACTCTCTCATCCTCACCCCCTTCTCTTTCTCTTTATCTCTCTTTTACACATTCTCACGTACACACACAGACATGCACACACATTCTCGTTGTTGCGGTGCATAAACGTATGCAAAATATTCACGAGCGTCAAACTAATTTTGTCGTATGTATGAGCAATTTCGAAAGGGATGAATATCGTGAAAAACATGAAAGTCAGCATAAAAATCGCAAAGTTGACCACCATCGTGCACGGTAGCAGCAGTAGCAACAGCATCAACACCATCGCCACCAGCAAGATCAGATCAGCGGCAGGATCACCAGCGGCAACCTCCCTCGATGTAATATTTTTCCGTTTGATGTGCTGCAACGACCGACGTTGAAATTGATCGACGTCGACGTTGAAACGACAGGAATGTATTTTAACCGCCGAAAGCTCTTATCAATCTACGAAGCAATTTACGTCGCGAATACTACCGCCGCCGCGTCGACGCTACTGGCTGCAGGCTACGTGTATATATATATATATATATATATATATATATATACATATATACTCTCTGTTCGCGTATGAGTACCCGTGAGATGCATCGGGTTTACACAGATATTTTACGGAATTAACGCTGCATGGCTGCTACGACGACGTTCTTAATGGATATACTGGAGCTCTTTACTTTTAACCGAGATACATCAAATTATTAATCTTAGTAAATTGATCCGGGCACTACTACTGTACACCAACGTGTGCTTGTTAATTACAAATACTTCAACTTCTTTGGCAGTGAATTTTTCTATATCGCGTATTTTTACTGCTAGTTCAAGGATACTTTGACATTCGACTTCCGGACTTTTAACATGTCAACGCTCTTACGTTTTCTCTCTTATGTGCTAAAGGGTTGGGGAGGGGGGCTATGCGCGTATTCACCATTTTCAGTTCATCGATCAATTAAACGAAAACCTTAAAAATAAATCCTTATAATTCTTACCAGACTTATGACTGCCGAATTCCGTGCGGTTTTTCTTTCGATTTCCGCTCTTGCAATTAGCGATCCCAAAGTAATCCCTCATCCTCAAAGTACCACTATACTCGGGCATTCGAAGCACAAAAAAAGAAAAAAAAGAGAAAGAAAACATCCACTTGCAAAAGCAACGTACAAAAGGTATTAAAAACGATAGAGAGAGCGAGAGAGAGAGAGAACTCTTGGATTTACCCGCAGCCCTCGACACCGCAAATCCTTTATAGTCGCGAACGAACGAAAAATCTTCCAAGGCGGACTTTTCCACAGATCGAAACTGCTGCTGCTGCTGCTACTACTCTTCGTAAATAAGAAAAAGAGACGAGGAAGGAGAAATTAAGAAGCATTTCTCTCTTATTCGGTCTGTAGATAGGCAGAGATATAGAAGGAGGGATGAGAGGAAGAAAAAAAAGAAAGGAAGACGTGCCGAGGAAATTGTACAGTATAGTGCGGATAGGGAGGGATTAAACTTTTTCGGTGCGGTTGGGATGCTCTACTTTGAGAGGGGCGAAATGAGATTTTAATAAACGTTTTGTAGCTTTGCGAGCTGGAAGAGAAAAGCTTCCCACTTCCTTTCGGTACTGTTGCGGTGGACGAGAGCTAATGTCTGCCGAAGATGAAAGTTAAAGAGTTCATATTTTCTGGAGAGTGATTGGAGAAATTGAAACAACTCACGATAAATTCTAGATGCTACTTTCTTTCGTACAACTGTATGATGTACCTTAATAAAGATTTTAGTCAATTACCAATTGACTTTTAAGATTAAACATTCTCTCCGCATATTCTACACTAGAAAAAAGTTTGCTTAATATTTTTAAACTTATTTAGAAGTTGATTTTTTGAAAGAAGAAAAATTTACTTTAATTAAAAAAAAAGGCACTTCTGTATGAGGGTCGTGCCTAACTAGAATTTGGTTTTAAAAATACGAAGCAGATGCATACTATTAGAATTAATCATACTCCTTAAAAAATATTTTATTCAAATAAGTATTATGTTTTATATAGGTTTAGATATTTTCCGAATCAAATAAATATTTCTTTATTCTAACCATATTTTTCAGTCTACTAAACAACTAATAGTGTACTTTTCATATCCACAAAAGTCGAGCGTAACCTCTTCCGTAACCACGACCCAAAATACCTTGAAATTTTCTTTGTCACATATGCGCGCGGCAAATTTTTCAATCCCGTAGAAAATCCGAAAAAACTTGCGTCGTACGCTGCAGAGAAGAAGAAAACAGTGACACAGAGCGAGGCTACGCCGCGGAGAATTAATAAAGCCCGCAGCGAGTTTCCGCGCATTCATTTCATGCAGAATCGAATTGAATTTCCGGGCCCGGCGCTTTGTGTATACGTGTATACAGATATACAGCCTCGGCGTATCCCTTTGATGTCGCCTGGTACCGAAAACGAGCCCCGAGTGTATAGTGAACGATGGTGATGAACTGACGCTCGGTTGAAAATAAAAAAGAGAAAGAGAAATAGAGGTGAGCTGAGTCGTTGGAGGCGTCGCGATTCAGAGAGACAGTTACAACGGACAAGATCTCTCGCTTCAACAGTTTACTTATGAAAACCCTGAAGTCACTAGAAAATATGCATAGTCTGTGTCAGAAGTATAGTTCTTCCTGAATAATCTTTTCGACGAAAAGTAAAATATATACATATGTATGCTATACTGAAAAAAAGTTGCTACATTTAGATACATTTATTTATAAAAAAATTGCGGTTTTGAAAGAGGAAAATATTTATTTGAAACGATAATAATTTTCAGTAAAACCTCGCTTATTGAACAGAAGTAAAAATTTGAAAAATTTAAATAATTATTAAAGATAAAAATGCATCGTGCAATTATTTAGGGAATAATTTTTTTCTTTCTACAAATATTTTTGGAGATTAAAATATTTCATACTAATAACGAATTAGTATATTTAGCCATATCTTTAGTACAATTTAAATTAATATTTAAATTAAATTTACATTCAAATAAATGTAATAATTAGATCGAAGTCAATATTTTCTTAAGTATTTAATCAAATCTTTTTTCCAATGTAGCTTACTGCATACACATACAAAATTCATTAAAAAAACTCGTAATCATGTAAAACAAAGGAATTCCTCGCAAAGCATATATTTCTCATCTCCTAGAATTTGCATACCACAGCCCGATTTTCTTCTTTCACGTACCATCACGCATTCGGTGGCCCCTTTTCTCTCTTCCCAACAGAAGCGGATATCCCGATAAAGCGAAAAATGACGGTGCAAGATTCGCGAAGGAGGGAATAACGTACGAGCCTTTAATAGAGACGTAATCGACGGTATACTCCGTTGCCAAAGAGTGCTTGATACAAATCTTATTTTTTCCCCTATCCTTTCGTATGATTACGGGCAATTGATCGGATTTACATACAAATAAGATATTTTACTGTGCGTGCAAAGGGAAACGCTATTTTCTGTAGGTGACACCTGTTTCAAAGATTAGTCACGAGCCTGAGTGTCTAACGCTCCCTTTTCTATCCTATCGTGCGATTGCGTTCGATGAAAAAAAAGCTTTTAGGTAACGAACTTTTTTCATCAGCTCCACTTCGAGAGGTAACCCGATTTTTTCAATTCGCGCGTTCTTGCTCGATTCACTGATGAAATAAGACTCGAAGAAACGCGTCTGTATTTACACGCGTATAATGCTTACATCTGCAGACGAGCATTCTCGAAAAATTTCCTCAAACCAATCCAATCCCCCAAAGGTATAAAAAAAGAAAGAAAAACTTTCGTAGGAAAAATAAGTTATCCCTCGAAAACAATATACCTCCGGAAGTCCACACCTGAAATTTTTCTCGTGGGGAATAGTTTCGAGCTGTATGTGTGTGTGTATGTCTGCATAGGCGAAGGAAAAAAAATTCATTGAAACTCGAGAGGCGTCCAGCTGTATGCAGTTGACGAACTTTCCGCGGAAAGTTTTTATGGCTGCGACGAGGCTGTAAGCTCAAGTTTCTATAAGATGCTGTGTGCCGCTGTTTTCGGCACATAATTTATTCGCAAAGGTGCGCGAGGGCTATAGGATATCGGAGAAGTTATATACGCTGCGATTGAATTATCGCTTTGGAGTTTTTGAAATTTCGCGGGGATTCGTGCACTTTTTTTATGCCGTCAGAAAATTGAGCTTCCGCTCGCTTTATACATACGGATTTAGTATACAATAGAATTTAAAAATATCTATAAGTTTACAGTTGTATAATATTAACAAAAATTTCCATTGTTATAATTAGATAATGAATAGGAATAAACAATTGTTTCCACTCAGCTTGAGATATTATTTCCAACTAAGAGAAATTAAAATTCATTATTAGCAATACCAAAATGTATCAAACATACAATTTTTTCACCAACTACTACACTGATATCTGTGCACTAAAAGAAAAATAATTCTAAAAATGCCACTCAAACTTACCTTACAATATCATATACACTGAAAAAATTATTAGAATCAAAAAATGGGTTTGATTCCAAAAAATTATATCCTCGGATAGTCCTTGGAATATATTGGACCATATATGTATTGGAATATAAATTTAGGTTAAATATTGAAGCTACAAGGTTAAATATTGTTAGCAATTCGAAATTTTATAATTGTCAATAAATATTTATTAAATTTGAAAGAAATGAATCTATATTTTTATTTCTATACAATAAATAACGATTAACTGAAAATATTTTTTAAATATTGTTTTTTAATTTAAGTAAATATTTTCAACTTTCATGAAAGCAATTTTGGAATAAACAAATTGTTTTAAATATGACAGAGATATGCATAAATTAATTCCTAATTCAAACTATTTGGAATTTCAGGCATTCTATCTAATGAGCTGTCATCCTGTGAAAACGTATCGGTAGACTTAACAGCCAATGCAACAAAAAGCATCGAGGACTACGATGATTCGGCTACATCCAACGAAGAAGACGCTGATATTCAAGAACGATACCGTCGTCTTATCCCCTACATGACCTACTATGTTCTGAACAATTACGTCCAGCAGCCACAGCAAAAACAAATTGCAGCGGCTGTTGGACCGGTGTCTCCGCGTCCTAGACCAGCTGCTAAGCAACGTTACAATCTGCAGCAGACACCACAGAGGTCTGTGGTACAGGAGACTGGGAGATTCGTACCTTCCGTTCAGTATAATCCGAAAGAAATTGGCTCCGAACGAGAAGTTGATTATTTCGTACCAGTGAGGTACGGCAGTGGACCGAAAGAATCTACGACGCAAGAGGTATTACCGGCTTACGAAGACTACGGGACAGTACGGACTGTTCGACCACCGCCTATGACTATGTAAGTCTCTAGAGTTATGTAATTGAAATGTTTTTGAGAAAAATCGAATTTCTCCTTGTAAGTTTATTGAATATAATTTGAAAATCAGTGCATTGAACCGTTCAAATAACCATTCGACTGGCTAAATGAAAGGACGATAAGCACATACATTGTGATATTTATGTGCTTTCACTTATCTTAAAACACATAAACACGTAACATAAAAACATAAAGTGAAATTTATGGACACTATGAACGAATACAAATACTGCGTAAATAAAATAATTGTATACGTGAATAAACCAACTGAATTCTTAATTAAATATTAATTAATTCAAGGGAAAGGGATAACAAATTAAAAGTTTAAAATTTTCCTTGTAGAACGGTACCGGAGCCTCGCTACCATACGAGCCCTAGGCCATCCACAAACTTTGCTTCTCAAAAGCTCAAACTCAGTCCTCTCATCAAAGCCCAAGAACCACCTCTACAGGACTACAGTATCTACAACCAAGCAGCCGCGGACGAATTCGAGTCTGTCCGCTTCGCCACTCCTCGACCTCAACCAGCACTCAGATATCCCTTACAGCAACCCGTGGCACCGAGACCAACTATCCTCGAACCTGTACCGGCGCAAGCTCACGTAAGCCTAAATAACGTGTTGAAGAGCTTGCAATTAACTAACCAACTACCCGAAGTGCTCAGCAAAGACAACATTGACAGTAGCATCAAAACGCTTGTTGAAATACTTAATATTTTGAATATGGGCAAGAAGCATCTAGATCATGTTCACGGTAAGAAAACTTGCTTATTTAATAGTGCAATTATATATATTGTATATATCTTTCACTAGTGATTGGGTAAACGGATATGGAATACGTGTATGAGTCATTTGCGTTTATACGATCTGCATTCGATAAAATATAGAAAATATTTATCTATTTGAAAAAATGTTAAATTAGAGTTTCACTTATTTTTTCTACATTAAAAATATTCTAATCGTAAATGTGAAAGAGGTGAATAATTTATAGGAAAGTCGTTCGCACAAGTTACCGACAAAATAATATTCTCTTTTCAGCCTACCAGAAGCCTGTATACACAAAACCAAAAGTCATCACGGAAACAAATTACCAAGCCACGCAAATATCAGTAACACCTCACAACGAACTCGGTGAAACAGATCCAGCTAATGACTACGTAAATCAAATAAAGCCTCAGATGTCAGCGCCGGTATCGCCTGCTCCGCTATCACATCACGAAGATTCGATCGAAATCTCGCCAGTTAAATCCTACATCCAAGCTCAGACTTCTGCTCCAGTTCCGATTCCTACGAGGCCGCCCGTGACCGACAAAATCGTGGAGTACTACGTACCGATCGTCCAAGACATTGACGTGGAGAAACCCATCTACAACCCAGGTGAGAAACATTCCGTATTAATAGTCCAACTCTTTTTTATCTAAAAATTAAAATAACGATATCAATTGATAACTAGTTAAAAAACCCAGCACCGAATCACCAACACCGGAAGATTACAACTCGGAAGAGCATCGCGATGAAATCCTAGAAGATGAACGATTCAGTCTGCCAGTGAACACCGAAGCACCGCCGCAAAACATTGTGCCAACATCTCTTAAATACGGAGCCACTCGGGGAAAGCCTCATATCGACTATCCAGCCTACACCGATATCCCAGAGACAAACTTCAACTGCAAGCAACAGCGTTACAAGGGCTTCTTTGGCGACCCCGAAACCGGCTGTCAAGTAAATGAACTAATCTAAATATCTTTTCTTTTAATTTTTTTCTAATACATTACTGATCTAATAAAATTATTCACAGGTATGGCACTACTGTGACCTCAATGGTGGAAAATCCTCGTTCCTCTGTCCGAATGGCACAATCTTCAGTCAGGTGGCATTGACCTGTGACTGGTGGTTCAACGTCAAATGCGAATCTACAACGCAGCTGTACGTTTTGAACGAACGACTCTACAAATACATTTTGCCGGTGGTACCCAAATTCCCCGAAGACTTCAGTGGACCAGAGGTCGACAAGTACCTCGAGCTTAAATTCCGCGAGATGGAAGCTAAGATGAAAGAGAAAAAGAAGAAGAAAATGGAACAGGAAGATAAGGACAAGGACACACTCAACACCCTACAGTCAATCGAAGATTCCAAGTAGTCTGAAAAAAGATTTCTCTAGAATCTCGGTTAGCAGTTGGTCAATATCGCGCCGAATGGAAGTGTAGCATTTATAATGACTGTATCTCCCGATCAACATTCGTTTGGCTGTCTATTTAATAACAAAATTATTTAATATTTATTGACTGGATCTACTAACTAACTTTTACGAGCGTCACCTGTTAAAGTAAATTACTGCTATACATTGTTGCCATTAGAATGTGCAAAGGCAAAGGAAATTTTAAAGCTTGTAAGTTGGGAAAACGAAAGCAAGGATTTCGATTATGCCTCTAGTCATATTTTTCTCCTTTAGTTGTATTAATAAGACCACAGTCTTTACCATCCATTGCAGCACTCTTTGTAATAAAATGTTATGAAACAGTTGGATGGCTAAAATCTGTTCTCTCTCTTTTTTTTATTCACCAGTTATATAATAAAAATAATTATATATAAATTGAATACACACTAATGTGCAAAGTGCAATGATTGACAAAAGAAATGTTGAAAATAAGTATAAGCTTAATTACTGTATAGGCAGTATAACAAGTTACAAGTGCTGTTAATGTTAAAAGAGGCGCACAGCACTGTAACGATTTAAACAAATCTGATTGTGTTTGACGCTCTCACTTTTGTTATTAATTTGTTGAATAAACGTATTTATTCATTTTATAAACATGCGTTTTATTTGATTTTAAACATAGAATTGAAGTGACTGACCTGCTGTGTCTGATGAATCCGCAACCGCGTTTCCTGTAATTTTGTAAATGCCAAACTGAATTCCGTCATCCACTCCTTATTCTACAATTATAAAGATATAATTATATACACGTGAAAGAGAAAAAAATTAAAATCTTTAGATGAAAAGCATACTTTTTCAACAAGTGCTTGTGTTTTATGTTGACCATGGAACTTTATAATGCAGTGAGAACAGCCTTCAAAATTGCAATCATCACAGTAATATTCTGTAGCTTCTGCTTCATGATTTGGACAGAAAGTGTTTATTGCAAAGTCAACAGCATTCTTACTCAAAGATACAGCGTTATGACTTTGCAAAGCTTTCATGTGCATCTGTAATAAAATTATGATGAAATTTGCTTATTTATAAATTAAAAAACCAATAAAACAATATATAATATAATTATGTAAGAAATAATAAAAACCTTTTTGAAACAGAGTTTACAGTAAGGAACATTGCAATCATTACAGTAATAATATGCAATCATGCCGCATTCTCTACAACTACCTAGAACAAGTAAAAGAAATATTATAGAAAATCAAAAACTTAAGATAATAAAATTAAAAGACATTTTCCTAATTATAACATAGAAATGACCTTGTTCGAAATTCTGTCCTGTAATAGCATTTTGGGGCATCTGAAATTGAATTTCGACATCATCATTCTGTGGAGGAGCCGATACAATTGCATGCACCAATCCTATGACGTAAAGATTACAAGGTAATCGTTTTCTAGCCTCTATGTCGACAGGAAAATCAGGACAAATCAAACATGGTCGTCCAGGTTTCAAAGATTCACACGTGGAACATGTTGCATGACCGCAGGGTAGTAACAATGGAGCATAAGTTGATTTCAAATCTGTAAAAAAATAATTGAATTTAAAAGAAATCCTCAAATGAGATTTTTCCCTAACAAAGCTTTTAACGCCATACGTATGGAGATATATAAACTCCAAGAATGCAGTATTGAATTTTTACAGAAGTACATCCATTGATCATACATCCGACAGATAGCTCTCAACAAAATTCTCCTACGCATACATTCACAACATCAATTTCCCGTACGTATCAAATATTTCTCTCGGACTTGCGCCTCGGCAACAAAACCGTTGGTCTTTGTTCTTTTCCTTATCCGTTGCATCGTCTTCGAGAGAATTTGTTTGTCGAAAAAAAAACACGCGTTAGTGCTTCTACTTTGTTCTCTAGTCGTTACCTCGAGAACAAAGAAAATAAAATCGGACAGAACAGGTCGAAACAAGTTTCGCTCCTTAGAAAAGCTCTCATACCTTTGCCTATGTAGAAACGATGTTTGCAGAATCCACAAACGATGTCTTTAGTCTGCAGCGGGGGATACGACACCTGATACTTGATGATCGGCGAGTTATTCTTCGACATCGACATAGATGATTTATTTTTTCCTCCGTAATTGCTGTAACTTTGAATCGACTGTTCGTGATAATCGCTGCCGCATTGATTCGGAACCGACGTGTCCATCAGAGAGTAGTTTCCGCCTGCCCCGTTCTCCTTAGCTTCTTTTTTCTTGTATCTCCGCATTATAATGCTCTACTAAACAATATCTATCCCGCTTTAATTAATTTAACCGACTTTTCACTATATACACGTGTGCGTGTGCGCGTGTGTGTATGTGAGATGTGCACGCGGTAAACCGAGAAAGCGATACAGTCCGATCGAACGACAATGACTGACTGACAGGTACTTACTTACATAGTGTGCACGATACAACGCGACGTAGTGTGACTCACCGAGAAGAAAATGTATATTATGTGTGCATTATCTGGATCGGCGTTTATGGTGAGCGCTGCGGAGAGAACAAAAGAATGTAAACAAACATTGCTGTCCCGCGATGTCGAATTCGACTTCGACTCTTGCGACGATTTATACCCGCCAATAATAAATATACTATATACGCGGATGATTCGTTTGACTGACGCTTTATAAATCTTAACGGAAGTTCGACAAAATTGAATTCTCGCGGAGAAAGATGTGTCGCTATTCGCTATTGGTTCTCTGTATATCGTATGCTGGAGACCAGTACCATTATAAAAACAGCTACTATGTGTGTGTATGTATGTATGTATACCTACATAGCTAACGTAGCCTCCTCACCACAGAACAGTATTTGTATTTCCCGGAAGAACAATTCGAGATGTGCATATTATACGGACGTCGCACGTCTCTCGGGTAAAACTTTTTTCTCTCTCTCTCTCTCTCTCACTCTCTCTCTCGCTCTCTTTCACTGGAGTTAAATTTTCTCTCGCAAAGCGAACCACCAAGTGTCTGATGGTTATAAGTACATTTAAACAAAAAAAAAAAGATGAATCTCTTCCTGAGATCTATAGATATTATTTTCTGTTACGTAGAGGAGAAAGAGAGAGAGAGAAATAGGGGTAAATCAGCGAGATCAAAGCTGTTGCTGCTGTTGCTACTGCAGCGGAGAAGTTTCTTTTTCGCGGAAGCTGATGCCGCCGCCGCCGCCGCCGCCGCCGCCGTTGCTGCTGCTGCTGCTACTCCTCGGAGGTAAGCGGACTTGATGCCTCAAAGGATCTTAATAAGTTCTTGACGAAAGGATGGCAAAACCATACAATGCGCTGCGGTGAAGCTTCGTGTACTTTGTGTTATAGTTTGTGCGTTCACGTGTACGTGTGCGCACATCTATATGTATATAGAAATATTTTACTTGGATAATGAAAAGAACTGAAACTTTCAAGAATAACGTTTATAATAAACGTTGCGTTGCTGATACTGCGCAAAAGACATTAGTAAAATTCGTTACTCATATGTCAATTCAAAAGATTTTTTTATTTTTCTTTCTTAAGGAATTCTCAGGATTTTCTGTAGTGCGTTCTTTGTAAGCTAAGATTTTTATCTGACAGATACAATTCTACGAAATGAAACAATGCATTCCATGTACAAATAGTATAAAGAAGTTCGTTCAGTCTTGTAAAAGATATATTTTATTAATTATTTGTAGGTTCAACGAATTGTTATAATATTGGCATATCAACATTTGTTTATATTTATCAATAATATCCACAATTTCACCAAAATTGAACGTGAAAGTATATATTCAAAATTTTGATTCCATGGAAATTGCAATTTTTTGAAAATGTATTCTGTAATTGTAAAAAGTATTTTTTTTTTTTCAAATAAACTGTAATTTTACATTTAGGATTTATTTAAGATCTAAACGCAGTTACACATTGGCTGCACAAACGCTTAAATCTAAAAACTTATAACTAAAAATAATCGAAATAATGTTTAACTTTTTATTAACAATATATTAAAAAAGTTTTCTTTTTTTAACTTGAAGTATAAAAAGTTAAAATTACAGTCAGCTAGGTAAAGTAAGCTATACATCAGCGCGTATTAGTTTCGGAATATAATCCGTGCTGGGGACGCCTTAAAGGGTAAATATTCAAAGAATTCGTGTATATAACAGTTTTTCCCGTAACTGGTGGGAATTCGAATTTTCTTTTTATACTTCATTACGCAATCATCAATTCTAAGAATATTGGACTATGTAAAATATTATTATTGAGGGAGATTTTCGCACAATAATAACTTATTGCAAAGTCATAAATTTTACTTTCTTACTTCTTGCAAAGTATATTTTGCGAAAATAACGGAAAGAACGACTCGAGGTCACTATGAATTCACATTGGCAACGACATCCCCTTAAATTTAGGAAATATCGAGTACGCCGTACCGTAATCCGTACAGAGCCTTAGAAGTTTCCAAGAATTGGAGATACGAGAGACTTCTGAAAAAAAACAACGAAAAGTCAACTCTGTTGGGAAAAAATTGTCGCAAATACCTTTGAATACAAAGAAAAAACATCGCGCGCAGCTTTGTTCCTTCTTTCCGCCATTTCCGCAAAATATATTTGCAATATATATGAAAGTAGTTAAACCATTGCGTTCGTAAACATTTTAATAACTTTTTATATAGTGTATTGTTAAAATTGAGGATTACGCAATAAAGTAAACAATGAAAATAATTCAGATGCCCACCAATCACATAGGAAAAACTGTTATTTACAGAAATTTCTTGAATATTTATCCTTTGAGGTGTCCAGCCTGGGTTAAATTCCGAAATTAATATGTCGGAGAAGGCGACAAGCACGACGTCGAACTTTATTTTTTCACATGCCTCGCGAACATCTCGACTATATATATATATGGAATCGCGGTGTATCGTTGTATAGACGAGATGTCAAGTTGTAGCGTGCGTTTAATAGTGTTCCGTACGGAATTTTAATATTTGCCCGTGCGTTCTTCATTTCGAAATGGAAAAAAGTCGCCTCACCTCTTTCAAATATTTGCGCAGCGTTTTAATTTAATGTCGACCGGGATGTAGGTATACATTCATCATCTATGTGTGTATGTGTGTATGTGTCTCTCTCTCTCTCTCTCTCTCTCTCTCTGTCTCTCTTTATATATATATATAGTTCAGAAATGAATTTTCATTTACCGCATTATTAAAATTAGTTCAACGAACGCGGCCGCTATGTGCAGTAGTGTATTTAGATAACACCGAGGATGAAGCCCCTGTTAGTACGGAGACCCAACGTGCAACTATGCGCGAATAGGTTGCGTTTTGTGCCGGTATAACGACAAGTGTACGTATTCTGGGTATCTATGTATATACATCGACGACAGCGCCACTTTCCTATGTTAGTCAGCACTATTTTATTGGACATGATTCTATTTTATATATATATATACGCGTACTAAATACATTTTGGATAGAACACTTTTTGCTATCCCATTTTGGAGTTAGCTTTGTTCAAAGATAACATGTAACCTAATCATATATATTTAATGTATTTCTACCTTCGATTATTATCGATTTAAAACGTATTCCAAATGTATGATTACTCGATTACTGGATCATATGTAATAACGTATATAAGAGTCAAATATTATTTTAATCTTCTGTTTCTATTACAGAGAGTAAGAATTTATAATCTCGAGGAAAACTTTTACTATCTAAATCTAAAAATCTTAACTTATCTTTAACTCTGTATAATCCTATATAAATCTATTTGTAGTACAAATAATAGCGTTTTTTTTTTAATTTAAGAATGTCGTAAATTTGGTTATTGATTTGTTTTCTATTTATAATAGAGGAATACTTTAAAACATAGTTTTAAATTTAATTCAGTCGATGATATTGAATAAAAATGATGTTGCTTGATCGAAAATTCTGAATTTTCTACCAAGGCTATTGTTTCGAGAACGTATAATTTTAGAGAATTTTTGTAGAGGAAGTATCTGCGTGGACTTATTGGACCTGTAAAATATACATTTCCAACTGTGTTACCATCTCGAGTAACGAAAACGTTGGCTGTCCGCCGCTAGATGTCGTTACTAGCCATATCACGTTGGTTATTCCAAATGATCTAGCGCGCATGAGCACGAGGATGCCTGCAAAGCAAAGATAGAGGTAAATCCTGAAATAGCAGCTGACCGCGGAATAGTTCCGAGCGCAAAAAATGCACTCGATCCACGCGACTGAGCCGGATACTTGAAGAATTTCATGTAGATAGGATACACTAGCTTTACTGCAGGTGTATTATAATGTAGAGGAATTTAAGACGCCGATCCATCGAGCGTCCGGAACGATAAATTCTGTTTGTTCTGGCTATGGATAATCAGCCTGTTGATTGAAATTAACGGAGGTAATTGAGCCGAGGTCGTTTGCAGTATATCATCAGTACATCCTGCAGACTTTGTGCGCAGGCTCGATTGTAGTTTTGCTGGAGTTTTTGTTCTTTACGTACCAGGAAGTCTCGAGTCGAAGAACGTAACGGTAGTTATAAGCAATATGCGCATCGAAAATTTTATTACGATAGTGTCTGTAAGAGATATACATTATAAGTCTTCGTAAAACTACTCATTACGTTAAAATGTAAATATGCGTTAAAGATATTGATTGCTTATCGGAGTATGGATTTTCATCGATAAAATGTCAAGGAATTTTTTCATCCATCATTCCAGTACATTAGGTGATCGATCTAAAAGTAGCCAGAGCTTTTCCAATTTTTCCTGGCCATCAAAAATCGTTGAACTCTATTCGATCATCCTGTAGACAAGGCAAGTAGAAAGCATCGCGAATAAGATCGAGTCTCGACGAAGTAGCCTCTTACAGCTCAGCTACGTCGGCGTCTTCGCGCAGTGCTCATTTTCCTAGCTTAGTTGTACTATGCAACAGCACAAGTATCGTACACGATGCTCATGGACGACTCTCCTCCTTCTTTATATCTGGGTCTAGGTGCGGTTAATACCGCGTTCTCCGCTGCAGCAGAAAGATGCCGGTACATATAATATACTCGTAGCATGCAGAGAGTGCCGGCGAGCCCCGTTATGAAACCTGCGCTCGCGAGTATACTCAGCGCCCCCTTCTCCCCTCCCCTCCCCTTACCCTGAACCTAGAGGTGACTTAGTAACACGGCGCATTACACGTATAGAACAGCAGCAGAGAATCCGCTACATACTGCTATAGTGCTATGCGCTGAACGAGAAGAAAGACCGAGTTAGACGCGAAGGAAGGAGGAGGGGGGGGGGAGGGAGAGTCGCGCGTCCAAGGTCTAGGCTAGGCCGCGCGCACGGCATTCAAGGTCGCCCGGGATTCGCGTATTGCCCCCACCCCGGAATAGCAACTCTAGTATGCGCGCCCTTTTGCTGCGCCCCTCCACAGGGCGTGACTCGACTGGCCGATATCTTACGCGAGAAAGAGAGAGAGCAAGATTTCCGCGGTCTGCGTTACTAGCCGACTCGCGTTTCTTGACAGGTGGCGACTCGCTGTAAGAGACCGCGAACGAAGGAGCTCTGTAACTAGGTGGCGGTTTGAGGTTAGGTTACACTTCTGTGCATTTTTACAACTACGTCTTTCTATATTAATACGTACATGTAGATGTCGCGACTGTTCATAGTTGGGAGTTTTCTACTTAGGGAAGTATTTCTTGCAAGTGTTTCTTTGGTATGTCCGTAAATGCAAGTTATTATCGCGTTTATTACGACGTGAAAAAAAAACAGAATTTTCTTACTGGTCATTTGGCGTTTCCTTCGCGAAAAGATGATACCCATTATCCGCTATACCTCCCTGAAACTATACATAAGCTCAGCCAGATACTTAAATTCTAGCTTATCTTTTCCATATCCGGTCACTGGGCTTATCGTTCCTCGAACTGCAGTTCATCCGTTTGATTTAATGCTATATGCGCTCGCTGCAAATGTAATTGGGTCTCGGAAGAACCGAGCCGCACGTTGCCGATCGATCCATCGCTGAATTCGTTCTCTGTAAATCTAGAATATTTCTTCCGATGCGGCGATTCTATGATTTGTTATAAGCAATATTACAGTGTTTTAAAGCTATTCAATCTTTTTTTCCTCAAACACGTAACAGCTTTTTTGGGTGTAAATCGATTGTACGCATACTCATCGGTTTTTCAGACTCGCCTAACAGTACCCCGCTTTTTCTACTTATCATCGCGTGCAGCATTCTCTTCGACGCTATTTCCGTTCTATCCAGCGGCGAACAATCATTTCAGCTATCTCTTCATTCAATTTCGCTCGGCAGGGGTATTTTTACATATCCTTAGATCTCGGCATTGAAATGTGTCTGGCAGCCGTGAAAAGGAAAAAAACCCTTTCAACGTATTGAAAGTATCCGCGGAAAAGTTGAAAAATTTAATTTAACTTTTTTATTGCCTCGTTGCTATGCAGTTTTGTAATATCTCACTTATTACGCGCTCGCGACAATTCCGCGTTTTTTATGTCTCCGCGCAGTTTCTTGGTCGTCCTTCATTAAACTCGAAACTTCTGGCAAAGAGAAACTTTTACTCGCAGTCATCTCTTGTTACTCCGCTGCTTCCTTTGCGCATAAAGTAGCTTAACACGTTACCTATTCACTCAAAGAAGCATAGCCTTTCTTTGATCTTTTCGAAGCATAAATTTGATTTTCTATTTTCTACCGAACGTACAACTTTAACATTTACATCAGAAACGAGGAGGAAAATGAAAATTCGGATATAAGGTATTGCCGAGCGCTTGAAACGCGTTGTGTCCCGTCCCTTTAATATTAACCGATTACCAACAGCTGCTTTCCTCCGGCGTACCACACATTAGCTAAAAATAAATTCTCGCATTGAGTATCGCAGTCCTGTGTGCTGCTTCCTCATCTGGTTTCTTCTAAACCTTCCGCTTCGTCGACTACAGCTGTAGCTACCCTTAGTAATATTTTTTCACGTCTACCGACGGTGCACGAGACTTCGTTTCTATTATATTTCAACTCTGTACTCCGAGACTTCCATATTTTATTTAAAGCTAATTTTCTGAACTGTAATTAAAATTTTAATTTTCAAAGATTTTACTACGTCCAGTGCTTTTCAAGCAATTTTATTGTGAGAAATTTAATTAAGAATCAGCTCTGCTACTTAATTATTTAGCCGTTGAAAAATAAAAATCGCTTGCTCTCGCATGTAAAAGAGCGCTTTCATGCTGCAGTGCAACTTATCCAGCAGAACTCGGCCCCTGGACTCGGGGAAAAAAGTATTAGCATGCTTAATCCTCAAAACACTGCGCATCTCATTTTTAATAAAACCTTCAGCGCAGTTCAGAGTTTTGGCAAACCGACGAATTTCAAAAGAGTCCAGTTTGCTAATGAGAGCAAGAATTTTTTTAATGTCCGGACCCCTCGGTTCTCTCTACCCCCACCCGTTGAAATTTCGAGCAAAACAATTTAACCCTGGCAAAGGTAAAGGCATAAGCTCTTTCCTCTCTCTCTCTCTTTCTCTCTCACGGTTGACTCGCTTACGCGCTTATTTTCGCTTGAAAATTCTTTAACAGCGTGCACAGAGCTCCCCTCCAGAAATAAGCAGTTCATATGTATGCCGGCTGTGTATTTTACTCTTTAGTGCACGAGGGTTGGAGGGGCTCCTTTCTCTCCCTCCCCGGTGTTTATGCGTTTCCTCCCTCCGCGAGTTCTTTTCTGTTTTCCCTCGACTACGTACCGTTGCAGTATACAGCAAAAAGTCGCTCTATGCTTGCTTGCACTATTCTCTCCTCCTCCCTCTTTCTTTTCAATTTTACTTTTAACTTTACGGCAAGCTGCGTTAAATAAATCCCAGGGTCATTCTGATACGGAGTTGCATTCGCGCGGGTCATAGCGATTTTTGCAGTTGAATGTGGCTAGTTTCTCTCTCACTATCTTTCTCTCCTTCTCTCCTTCTCTCTTTCTCTCTTTCTCTCTTTCTCTCTTTCTCTCTGTCTCTCTGTCTCTCTGTCTCTCTTCCTCTCTCGCGGTGTAGTCTTTGTCGGCATTCTCCGTCTGGCGACTTTACTCCACTCTACTCTACTCTACTCTACTCTGATTAAAGTTTTACATTGCCGACTGATAACTGATGTTCTCCTTTAGTAAATGAAACTAGCAGTCGTAGACATAAACTATTTTGCTGTACCTCAATTAGTTAAAAAAATCACTGCGAGCGTCCTTTTAACCATCCGACGTTCGCGAGCGAATAAAAAATAATTTAGCAAAGTTCGCGCGCCGCGCTCGCGAACACAATGGAAAATAGAAAGCAATCATCGACCGAAAGCAGAGACGAATCGCCCAAGTAAATCAGCATCCTTTTGGAAAATTTTTTCCCATCAAACCTTCAACAATGCAAAGTCAAATTAAATGAAATCCAGTTTTGAATCTAAATCAGTCCTCACTCAAGCCTCCCGCAGTTTCGCGCACCCCTCCCCCTCTAATCCTTGCCGCCCCTCCTCACAATGCCTTCGATTCCTCTTCCCCCTTTCTGATGCGGTTGCGTCGGTGGCAGGGCTGCAGCAGCACAGCAGCACAGCAGCACAGCAGCAGCAGCAACGCAGCATCGATTTACCCATAAAAATTCTCGGCGCTCGACTCTATCACTCGGCTATTACTTCCTGTGCCCGGGAGCTTTTTATCGCTCTTTCCCTCCCGAGCTGCTGCTGTTGCTGTGCTGCTGCTGTGCTGCTGCTGCTGTGCTGCTGCTGCTGTGCTGCTGCTACTGGGTAGATATGGTACGCGTATATACCCACGACCGATCCCTAAAGAGCCCGCGAGCGGAATAAATACTAAAGACAGCGATTGCTTCGTATTTTGTTTTCTTGCTACTACTTATGCTTTTTTGTATTATACTCAGAACCCTATGCTCTCTGCTGTTTTCGCGAAAGAGAAGCATCGGAAATATTCTTTTCTTTTCCGCCATATAAATGTACATGTGTACAGATTCAGCTCTACTTAGTTGATGAAATATCTGTTATTCAGATGTAATTACGTATTTGCTCACGCCACGTGTGCTTTCGTTATCTTTCTGAAAAATTGCTAATTGAGCTTTAGACCAGACGGTAGGCGCGTTTTCTTATTTACAATATTGCTCGCTTATACTTCATTTTCGTTACTCGATTCTGAAAAGGTTGGCCAATCGGATTTAAAAATTTGATCGCAGTATCGCCGTAGCGAACGACGGTCGCATTTTCTTTTACGGCTGTCCGGTAAATATAGGTCTAAGCTGTAAAACTGATCGAGTCCAGATCTAGATTTGCTCCTTCGACTTAAAAGTATTTCCACAGACAGTCCAGACACTATTTTTACGTCCGTAATCGTCGTCTTCGTTTTATAAAATTTCCTACGAAACAAGATCTTCTCTGATTACAGGAGAGCAACGCCTTTATATACAAAACATTGCTTATAGAGGTGAACGGCGTTGCCTCTCCGCTTCCCTAGCAAATAAATACCTCAGAAATTCCTGCTGGGATATTCATCGAGTATTCCAAAGAGTTTAGAGCTTTGAACGAGAGCGAACGCTAGGAGAGAGAATCCCAACTGCTTCTATACTGTGCTCTATGCATATATAGTTACTCAGGGCGAGAGCGCCCCCTTCCGTCTCGCCCTATACGCTTCGAGAGAAATAAACGCGAGGCGACCCTTTGCGTGCTTCCGAACGGAAGGCAAAGGAGTCTAGAGTTCTTACTCTCTCTCTCTCTCGCTCGCTCGAGGGAGAGAGAGAGAGAAATAGAGAGACAGAGTCTGCAGCCGGTCTTATTCCGCGAAATCCAGGTCAACGGAATTGAATTTATAGCCGGGGAATGTACGTATACACTGGGAAAGGAAAGTTCCCGAGAATCGCGCCAATTTTGCGCTTTGGGGGTGTGAGTATTTCACTGTCTGTGCGTCAACCTTATCATCTGGTTCCAGGACGCTTCTTGTTTTCGAGTTCAAAGTACTTTGGCTGTATTCCGATATCTGCCGTAGAGAGTAAACTTTTCGCGTGCATACAAACGTTTTTTTCTCCTTTTTTTGAGGTTAGAATTCACTTTTATAGGATAAGCCAACGAGAGATTAGCATTTTTATCTGGACTTCATTTGAACGCTTTTTTTAGAGGTTAGGGTCAAAGTACGGAATTCGTTGGAATAATTGAAAAAGAGACGTGGCTTTATAGGCGGCCATGCGAATCGATGCGGTGAAACGATTTTTGAGTGCACTCTGCTGGTTTTACGCACGTTGGATAATCTAATCGGGCTTGCGCTTCGAAAATTAAAATTGTGCTCCCGTTATAGGCGTCAGGTCCGATACCGAAGCGGATTGAAAGAGCATTTTTTTTAAATTCGTGTTCATCGAATGTGTTTCGGATAATTACGATTTTTACAGATGCACACACACTGGGCGAGGCCAGTATGATTCCATTCAATGGATTAATATCTTTAATCAACGATCGTATATCCCGTGTCGCCTTAAAGGTTCAAGATGTTCCTTGTTATCGTAAAGTTTTCATGATTTCTTCTCAGATTCAGCGGCCGATATTAATGACTTTTTCCGTCATGCTTAAGCGTTGGATTAACAGCGAGTAAATTTTGCAGAGGCTTAAGTTCCCGAAGCAGGCAAAACTTACCGTTAAGTAGTCGAATTTGCCGCTTGGCTGAGTTAAGATAATCCGCGCATTACCGTGAATACGGCAATTCTCAAAAATCGCCGTCATTTATTTACAACCCCTTATTCTCACGGCAAATTATACACCCTTGACAAAAAATCCAATTAATACTTTGCTTTTCAGCTTGCTTTACTTGAATAATTTAATTCCATGACAAACTAATGAAACCGACTAGCCACGACCTGGCAAACTTGATTAAAATTTCGAATAGATATGCAGATATACTGTTCGCGCAGTAGAGATAAAAAAAGGATATATACCGAATGGAATCCGCCATAGAATTCTCGTACAAATCAAATAGTACCAAATGATTCATCGCGTACAACGACGAAAATTCATTCAACTCTTCGGTGTTTTTTTTTGTACCAGAAAAAATGCATTGAATTCGAAACTCGCAGCAGATACTAAACAGCAGCGCGTGTCGTTCCGTCGAGCAATTCAGTTTTATTAAAAATTCTCTCTTTGCTACTCATTTACGGAAATCAATCTGTTCATTCGCAAAGCGACATTTTAATATAGCCGCTCTCGTGTACCTAGTCGAAAAAAGTCTGTCCATTAAAAAAACCAACCAACTGTGAGAGGTATAAGTATAGGGTTTTATGAGGTGAATTCCAATGCGACTGTGTAAAACTGCTCGCGCAACTGCTCGCGCAACTGCGGATAATCTCCGCGGGCGACGTTGTTGGATTTATACGTTATTGATTGTTTTGATTGTTGTCTTGAGAGGTAACGAATTCGAGAATAAATCTATTATTGGGTTTCCAGTTACGGAATTCAATAATAGTTTCGAAATACTCTTCCGGACATCGAAAATTCATATTTTTGTTTCAGGTTTTTAAATACGCTATTTATTGTTATTTATTGATTCTAGAACACCACGGAAACTGGCTTGATTGACTATGTGATATAAAAGTTTGGTTAATATTTTATGCTAATGTATAAGTAGAATTAACTCTCGTTGCTAATAATATGATTCCGCGGATGTTTCATTAAAAAAAAATCGGTCCTATACTAAAATCGTTATCATATCATGAATTTAATAATAAATCGTCAGTTGCAGCATTCGTTCCCCATTTACCATCAATAAATATCGAAGCTACACAGCCGTGAGCGTAACACCCGAAGCCCCGCGCGAAATTCTCAGTTTTTGCTATATTAAATATTTAATAACCGGATTATATACATGGCAAGCGAAATTCGGACTGCAGCATGACCGTAAATGTCGTTTGCAAACATAATCCTACTCGGGCTACACGCGTGTCTACTAAGTAGATATATATATATGCATATATAGGTAAACATAATTTTTAATTCGTCATGAGTATCATGATTTCTCGATGATGCTCGAGGTAACGCTGATTTAGCGCAGTTCCGGGAGGCAACGAAAAGTCCATTTGCTCCAACATAACGTAATTGGTAAAATAACGTTTACCGAGTAAAGCCTCTATTGATTCGATGAGCGGTATTAGAGTTCGAGAGTGGTTAAATCATTCAGAATAGATTTTTTTTATCTGGAATCGTTATGTCGATTTATTTATGCGGCTTATACAGTAAGGACTTTAAACGATAATTATTAAAATTAATCTTCCTGAATCTGACATGCCTAAAATATTATGAGGACACGGTTTACATTTTTTATTTCATTTTAGATATATATATATATATATATATATATATATTTGGTTAAAGATTTTGGGTCGTGATGTTTATGCGGGCTATATACTAGACCATACGCAGCAATGATTCTGAACCGCGCACCACAACACAGTGGTGATTGTCGATGTGATGGTTCCGATAACAATCTGTACTCATCGTAACAAAGGTTTCCTTTTAACGATGGAGGCATACTTCTGAATAACGCAATTACACTATTCGGAGTGAAGTTGGATGATCATTTTTACTTTAACACTGCATGAATTGCACATCTAAACAAGTAACAAGTTAAAAAAAATTACAGTTTTATTGTAGAATTCATTAAATGATCCAGACTGCGAACGCAGTGCAAAATACACAATTAAACTTAATCCGTTAGTCGCCACCACTATTTTGGTCTTCCTTTCGTTTTTTTGCTGCTGCTCCGTGCAGGACAATCCATTAGGGGAATCCCCGACTTTCGTCGTTAAGCGATATCGATTTTTTACTCATTCTCTCTCACTCTTTCCCTTAACTATTTAGAGTTTCTCTTTTTCAAACCTCATGAAACTTCTGAACACGAATATGTTACAAAGAGGAAAGCGACAAAAAAACTAACGACCCGTACTCTGTTGATGAAATTCGATAAGACTCAAAGCAATTTTCACCTATCACTTTTTCCAACGATGCGAACGATTATTGAGCATAGAGTTGAGCAATGTTTATTTAAGCTAACAACAGGGGAAAAATCACGTTACTGACGCCAAAGCAGCTCAAGTGCATTTAATAAGTCCCGACATTATTTATAACACACAAATAACGGCCGGTAGCTCACGATAAGGCTGGTAATTGAAAATTTTAAGCCGTACGTTCGTGCGTCCGCATTACGATGGACTACGATTTCAATTAACGTCATATTTCGGCCGAATCGTCATTCATGAATATATTGCCATCGCATACGAGTGCGATCTCTAAAACGCCTGCTAAAGACACAACAGCGAGTTCGCTCTCGTAATGCTATATTTGCACAGCGGTTCTATTGAATTATGTCAATTTACCTCAATAGCGATGTGTGTACCATCTATCAATAAAAGTATCCGAGAGTCAGATGCTCTTATGCTTTGTACGATTACGATTGATGCTTGTTGTTGTGAAAAAGCTGCCGTTTACATAGAAAAGCTCTGCCAGAAGTTCAGAGCGATAAAAGCAAGAAATCAATGTCGATGACAGTGCAAAGTTACCGAACAATTTGACAGGCATTAAGCCGTGCACACTATCCCGTCGTCCTCGTGAAAAGAGAGAACCACAGATATAAGTACTTTATACCAGGATATGTACGTGAAAAATTATGCTGTCTGTAGAAAAGGAGAGTCGTTTCGTGAATTGGCTAAAAAGGGATGAGTCACTTGAATGCGATACCGAGGGTTACAATTTTACAATTACAATGAACATATAGATCTACTGAGAATTAAATACTCGAAATACGAATGTATACATATTAATTCTACGTATAAAACAAAGCGGGAATATTTTCTTTAACGAATGATTTATCAGAATAAAAACTGACGGCGTATGCTTATGAATTATCACATCTCTACAATCTGTACGTATACGTACAAATCCACGGTATCAGGAAACAACGGGGTACCGACGAGTTAAACTTTTTATTACAGCAGCACACACATCAGACAACTTTTTTCTACTTTCTTAGATCGCTTTAAATGAATAAAATCATGCAAACGTGCCTTATCGCTTGCCAAACTTCTTTTACCGACTGAAATGATGATTCAAGAAGTTGGATATGATTTTTTGCATTTGTTGCCTAATGTACTGAGATTTTTTTACTTTTGCAAGGTATAGTTACGTTTGAACGGTTCTTTATAATTCGAAATCGTTGAAAGAAAGTAAAAAAAGGTCAAGCGAAACGAGCACTTGGATGGAAGTTTTAAACAAATAATTAATCAAACTCCTTGCACCATTTCAGCTGAACGAAAGTTTGGAAACATCCGAGGGGAAAAAAATTCAGCAACTGTACTGAGTATTTTCGTATTAGCCGTGGATTTTCGCATGTACGTGAAGTTGGCAAGCTAGTGACCAGCGTAAATAGGCAGCTACGTTTCCCTCAGGACTGGCAATCTCCATGTATACGCTCCATAAAATCTGTCCCCTGAAGCTTGCCGAAACTCGGTTCCGGTATCGTGTCATTTGGCTCGAAAAACGTGCGACGAGATATCGTTGCACACACACTGGCCTTCGGCCAAGTTCTCTCTAACTGTCGTGTGCAAATGAAATCTGATACGGTAGCCAAGTCCCTTTTCCGTCACTTCCCTTTTCCATCATTCAGACCCTTTGCTTGTAACGTGGACTGCGTGACTCACATTTGAATTTGCGAGATCGAGAGGATGATAGCGCCGTGTGACGCCAGATTTTCCTAGTTCAGAAAACGACTGATGGGTTAGAGGCTAGGACAGGAGATTTGATTTGATTTTAACTTTGGATTCCGCTTTGGGGGAAGATAGAGAAGCTCTTCTAGTACGATCAAAACTGTATAAGAATCTCAAAGTTCGTATAATTTTTTTAAGAAAATGATAAAAATTCATGAACACAGAAATCAAATTAAACTTTGAATCAAACTTAACAATTTTCTCATATTTCTGGCAATATTGTAATGTGATATTGGGTAGTACATTAAATACTAAAAATCTTTCAGCGAATTTTCGAAAGTAATGCAAATATTTTATTAAGTGAAACAACAGTATGTCTTAAATGACCATCATAAGTTGATTACTGCATTATTCATTTGATTCTTTTTATCCCTGAAAATCTTCCAACAATATGTTCAAACATGCGAAATCGAATCGATTCAGTCGAGTTCCTGCAAAAATATATAAGACCAACGAACACATTGACGAATCCAATACATCCAACAACTCATCAACAGGCCATTCCACGGACCAATGGCTGTTGCAGCTACCGACATTCACCTCTTCGACATCCATTTATTTCAACCATCGGGCGAAACATTTGTCGAATAAAGTCCGTACGGCAGCACCTTCGATTTTCGGAATCGAAAAAGCTCGAGTTATATCCTAGCATTTCCTCGGCCTCGGCAACACGACCAGTCCCTAAAGGGCTGCAGAAGCGCGCCGCAGCGTAAAATGGGATATTTTGCTCGACGGGTGTTTTCCGTGTGCAAGCCTGGCTCTCGATCGAACGCGACTTGCACGGTAATTGCCTTTTCAAAGGAGTTCACCCTGATCCAACGTTCGCTTCTATCTTCACCACCTAGTCTCGTCCGGATTGCTCTTGAACGCGCTGCTAATTTAGTTTTTTATTTTCTCGATAGGTGGGTATAGGTGACATTGGCGAGTAATTCATTGCGACAACTACAAGATCGATGATTTTTAATTATATGTTTTGTAGATTTTATGTTCAGATATTGCGACTGTTGACTTCTTCTTGTTATATTATATCTTTCCTATATTAATTGCGGACATCTTAAAAATTACGTTCTCCTTCATTTGCATTCAGTTTCTAGTTTTGAATATTATGCTCGAGTCGCAGTAGATCAAAATCCTCTGTGACAAAAATAAAAACAAAAACTAGATGGAGAGAGAGAGAGAGAGAGAGAGAGAGAGAGAGAGAGACAGGGGGGGGGGGTGAGAGAGAGGAGAGAGTCACTTGCAGCTAATTTGAATACCGCTGTTACATGATTCATGTTACCTGATTTTAAATTCAAATTCGCGAGAGCGTCTTGAACATTTCCATCAGGATTCATGAAATAAGGACGTGCCTTATTGTATATATAGTTAAACAAACGAGGCTCATCAGACAGCCAAGAAAAAATATCTGCGCTAACGAACGTCACGAGCTTCATCTCTATATACAATAGACTAATTTAACATTTTTATGCGCCAGTGCGAATCTCGATCCTTCATTGCATGCAACGCAGATCAGCTGTTTTATCGCCGATACTGTATATTGTTGCTTCTACCAGTACATACATATACTGACACTTTGAGCGACAAGAACGAGCTTTATCCTCTTTATCCGTAGCTCTCGCCTGCTTGCATAACGGTAGATTGCACTTTCATAGTGCTTCGTATACGCGATAACTATGAAACAGAGAATTTCGTAATAGTAACATGAAAATTATAATCACATACAATTCGTGCTTACTAACGTTATTTCCTCAATTCGCAAACGAATCTTTGCTATCCTTCTTTCTTCATTTATCTCATGGTTATAGTTACTAATGGAAGATTACTCTATCGATTCAACCGAGATAGGGGGTCCTAACTGCGCCGAGAGAAACAATATCGGCTATCGTAAAATCCTTTTTATTTTGCTCTTCCTGCAGATCGCGAGGGAGGGAGAGCTACGATAATGTCCCTTTTGGGAGAGCCAAAAATATTGGCACGCATCCACCTCTCTCATGGAGCACGCTGACATTGACAACGGCGGAAACGTCAAAATAATAAAGTTGTTAATTTTGTTCTCCCTTTATCCTTGCCTCGGAACGATCAATAGAGCGTTCATTCTTTAGTTTCTCAAATTTATAGAATTCTTAAATGATTACCTAATCATGTCAATGAAGGTATTATACAATTATGCATACTCTTTAAAATTTAACCAAAGCAATGCTCATATTTATATACAATATACATATTACGCAAGTCATTTTAAGTAAACGTCTAATTTCAATACTTTGAAAGTAAATATTTACTTTCATAAAAAGGCATAAAAATCAACTTCGTTGTATAGAATTAAGCGCAACAACATTGTTATTAAAGTTAAATAATATAGATAGATACGTTTTTTAACACGAAAAATGTAATTCTTGCAAACAACTGGTACATGTGATAGGTTTACTGGGATATCGCATCACTTTTCAAGTTCATTTCAATCACATAACGAGTACTTTTACCTAAAAAGTAAGCAATGCATATGCGGTATTTTAATTTCACTCGAGCACATGAGTGATTTGAGAATAATGAATTTAGAATAATATAAGTTTAAAAGATAAAATTTTGATTTCACTCTAGCCTTAGAGTAACTTATGAATTCTATTTGTACTCGAAGTTCCTGAATGAAAAATCACTTTAAATTTCGAAGCGGAAAATACTTACTTTAAAGTTGAGAATAACTCTGAAAATCCCTTCATTAAAAATAAAGTTGGAAATTTGGCCATTCGCTCAAAACTGGAGTGAATCTTACATTCTAAAATGTGATAAGTGTACAGATATCATTATAAGTATAGAACTTCTTAATTTGTTTTTTTCATTAAATAGACTTTATACTTACATCCTTGAATGTGTTTTCCGATAAACGTGCCACAAATTATCCCTTAATGTAAATGAATTGAAGCCTTGAAGCAGCTAGTGAACCAGTTGAAAAATTCATCGATCTTAGTTGTATCCTTTCTTGTGACAGTCAGCAGAAGAGTTCCTTTATTCCATTTAGATCGATATCAGCTCTATCCTCGAGAAAGAGTCTATCTATACGTTATGTAGTCGACAGCCGCCGCGTGCCTCTTCCCGTTCCACCACTTGTGGAGCCAACCCTGGACCGCGAACTCGTTCTATCGAGGTCCTAGGGCTTTTCTTCTTCTTCTTCTTCTTCTTCTTCTTTTTTTTTTCTTTTTCACTTTAACTGTAGGCTAAAAGTGAATGTCTCGATTTATACGACTTTTTTCACTTACATTTCGTTACGAGACAAAGCTTTTATGTTTAATGGAATCTTTTTCAGACGTGTGCTCGAAATATCTGCTGTTATACAACAATGTTGTGTATAATTCATGTTTCAATCTTGTTTTGAAAAGTTATTATAACATTGTTGTATAATTTTAGTAACCATGCAATTCTATTGTTTTGGGAAAGCCCGCAATATCTGCATACATGAAATACATGGAATTTTTTCAAAATTGTGTATTCGCTACTCTCGTTGATGCGTAAAATACCTTGTTGGAAAGCCCGTGCAAACATTCAGAAGAGAATATCAGTGCTAACATCGATAAGATAATCGACAAAATTTAGTAAAATTCTATAAGTTCTCTGATCGCCGAATCTACTGCACAGTGCGCACCTGCTCGAAACGCATCGATTGTTGTATAGGAGCGGTGGCTCACCCACTCACATTTACCGCGTCATAATTGAAATGTTCCTAATTGATTGGTAGGAATGCAATTCCGAACGAGGGAGCAGCAAAATTTCTCAAAATATTCGTTCACTGGCAAATTATTTATTGTTTTTTTATCGATGCGTTGAATTCAGATATTCTGCCAGGAGAATCGATCATGTGCATTGGAATTATTGAATCTGATTAATTTATAAAAATTAGAATGGTACGTTTTATTACCATTCTTAAACGTATTCTAACAAAAATTAGGCACGAATAAACAGACATTTATTTGAATAATATATTTTTCATAAGAAATATGATAAATGACTATGGGTGTATATTTATACGTATAGGTATACGTTTGGTGCATATACAATATATGATCATTTAATAATTATTTTCAGAATTAAAAAAAAAGATTTTGAATCTAGTGTATATAAATAATTCATATGTATCATATAATAAATATCTTATTTGATCGCAGTAAGCAATGCATTCATAATTATAGTTTTAAATAAATATTTTAGTGTAGCCATTGCATAATAATGTTTGTTTGACCAATAAAATTAATTAAACAATGTTAATGACCCATCTAAAAGTAAATATTACATAAGCTGTATGCACAACCCAACTGCCTTATTTACGAAAATCGCGTGCAAGCATCACGAAAAATTCAGAGACCTTGATGTGCGCGCCACCCCCCTCCCCAGCCCTCTCGCTTTGTATCGTCGTATTTAACTATATAGATACCACCCACGCTGGAAAATTTATCGAACTGATCTTACATTATAGCAGCTAGACTTGTATGCATTTGCCTCCATTCACGTGCTCAGTTGAAAATCAATGTGGTAAATCTACGTCACTTTGCTCTCGGTTAGTAGGTTGTAACCGTCGGGTTGTTTTGCTCGCGACGGTTTTTTCTCTTCGACATTTTTTATTTGCATTTTTTGAAGCGGAATGAAATTTGGAAGCGAGGATTGTGCAGGTCGTTTGGACCTCGTTATCTGCGCTGGGAGATAAGTTTAAGAGATAAAAACTGTATTTTGTTTTACTTTATATGTAGCAGTCTGGCTGGCAGAATTACATTATCGGCGCATAGTAAGTTTATCTTGTGAATACAGTAAAGTTGCTGGGAAGTTGTTTCATAAAGTAAAAATGATGGAGGTTAAAACACCTACGGATGCAGAACCAAAATCTGTTATTTATGAACGTCGGAAGCATTTTTCGAGTTTGGACATAATTAGAAGCAAAGGAGATTTGTGTGACGTTATAGTTGACGTAAGTCTACAATAATATTAAATCACGATCTGTTTTTAGGTATATATCCAATTTGTGTCCAATATCCTGAGGAATTTCAGCTTCGACTTAAAACAATAGTTGAATTAAAGAATTAAGCGAAATTTGCCTTTCTCATTTTTTTTATCTCTTATTTTTTCTAAGATATTCCATTTCAGAATAACTCGATAAAGGAGAACTTCGAAACAATGTCCTTGTAACGTTAAAGGGTTGATTTATAGGATACAATTAATATATTTGCACAATTCACCATTGATATGGACAAATCACTTGTATACGGAGGACAAGGTAGTTCTTGTTGATACGATAAATCACTTCCGAGCACTTATTTTAAGCAATCTTGATGATCCAAACCAAATCAAAAATATCGATTTAAAATGTCAATGCTCAGTGAGTTGTTGCTTTTTTAATTTTGATTCTGCCGAAAATACAAACATCAGTTATTCAACATTTAAACATATATTCTATTTATTATTCTAGAAATATTAAATCTATTCTTACTTTCGCGTTTTCTGGTTCAATCACCATAACCGACGAAAACGCACAAACATTGATGGGAGACGCTGATTATTTGGGCCCCTTTAATGTAACAGAACGGCGTGTCAAGTTTTTTCATAACGTTTCTTGGATCTGATAACGTCACTACAATTTATAATCTCGCTGAAACACGGGGCATCGAATCTCTCGTGTAAAACGTACAAGAAGTTTATAGCGACCCACTTTGAAGACATTTCGAAAACTGACGAGTACCTTTACTTCGAGGTTGTACCTTTAAAATACATATTAGCTAGACACGACGTTGACTCATATCTTTTATCTAGAGTTTATATTTGATTATAAGAAGATGCATTGCGATAAACCTTCATCAAAATTAATACAACAGAATTATCAAGTTGTGCTAGATTATCTAATGTGCATACTCAAACAATGATCGATTATTTTTTTTAAAGATCCTACATTGCCCGAGAGTAATGGGGAAAGATATGTGTAGTGCACGGATTTTTATTAATAAACGTGAAAAGAATATATTTATTGGTATTTATTAAAGACATTTAGAGACATTTTGCCCTTATCAATGAAAAAAATGAAAAAAATGAAAAAATCAATGAACAAATTAAAAAATGTCAACAAACCAGTAGGATGTCAACAACTTTCTCACCCAATCTGACTATAGGTAAGAGTTTTGTTACGTTCTGCACGGACAAAAACTGTAAATAATCCGTGGACAGGACAAAAAGCTGGCTTCACAAAGTGGGTTATTTACCTCGTGGTATATCGTGATTTGTAGTTTCTGCGGTGCTGTTGTTCTGAAAAACTTTGCCTATGCATGCAGCGGTAAAAATAGGACGGAGGATGATCTGACCAATAAATAATACTTTGGCTGCTATTGCTATTGGAAATGTTATCTACGATATTGTTGGTACTTTTACAGTTCTTTATTGGATACGGGGATAAAATATTTTCACTATGAAATTAATATTTCTACATTATTTTTCTCGGAATAATGAATTTTACATATAATATTGAAGAAATGTATTCCAATATAGATGTAACGATCCGATCACGAAGATAATCAGCGTCGTCTCTTAATTCGACGATGTGAGACGTATGGAGCAACATAGAACAGTGCAAGGTAGCAAGCATTGAACGTCAAGATTTATGTTTGTGGTGGTATAACGCTATCGGCGCAATCAGTTTCGCCGAGGATTACAATTCGCAGATCAACAGAATGTCTATTCAGAATGTTCACCATTGGCTCGTTAGTTATTAGAGACATATACTGTCGACGCGAAATTTTAACTACCTTACATTTATCTAACATTCAATTATTACCTGCATATAAAAAGATATTAATTCATGGGTACGTACTTTTTACGCAAAAAAAAAGCAATTTTCACATTTGAGATATCATTACGATTTGAACAATAGGTTTAACAAGAAACTGGAGAAACTGAAGAAATCCAAACAAAAATCTACTTTATTTTGAAATTTCCTCACCCACTTATACCTTATAATAAACTTACGAAAAGAGCCGGAATCATAGAAAAAATCACTTGATCGACTTAGACTATTCAAAACATTAGTAGGTCCGTAGATTTAGATATCGCATATAGTTCTAGCCAAATACTTTTGGTTCGATGAAGTTTAGAACTCAACAATAGTGTTTTCTTGTATAACGTTTCCCCGAGTTCGAACGTCCGAAACGTTCGTAGGTATTATTCTCTAACTTTCAATACCTCGAGGCTGAAGGTCACTGGCTATGTAATCGAATATTACTCTTTGTCTAAATGTATATTCGGAGAACCTGTGCTTGCGCAGGTTCTCCTCTTTTGCGCTTCTCTTTTCTTTTCGAGCTGCTCATTTTCACCAATACAAGCTTCGAGAGACAAATGGGCTCAGTTCTCGCATCCTGCTATTGTATTAGCTAACCATTTCATTGTACCAAACTCAATTATTTATTTATGAAATTGCATAACTGGTATTTATTTCCTAATTATGCGATTTCGTTGGATATCCAGTAACTAATGGATAAATTGGATTAACATTGCTATAGTATTAACTTTTTTTATTGACCTACATTAGATTTCATTATTTAAATAACGCAAAAAGAATTCCATTATTAACGAACAAGATTTAATTATAATTAAATAGAGAATTTTGGCTATTTAAAAATATTTATAAGTATTATAAGTCTTTGCAAGTGTGAAATAGCGTGTCTTAACTGTTTCATAAACTAAAAAGAATTCACTTCTTGAGAAAGAAATTAGTCGCAGTTAAAAAGATCATTCAAAAATCACTGTTTTAGCAGTGAATTGTTACGAATTTCTGCACTTTGTAGTTAGAGAATATTTACTAAACATAAAAGGTGACGTTAAAAGTAGAGGATATACAATGAATATCTAAGGTAATGTTAAGGTTCGCTGTTTCTAGGTTAATGATTCCACTGCTTTTAAAGTGAAATGACGGCTCACTAGGAAAATCGGTGGAATGTTAACTATTTCAAATTTAGACAATAATATACAATAGCAATCATAAGTTTTATTTGCACAAGACATCTTTGACTCTTATTTTTTATTTCAGATAAACCAAATATGCAGATATGTACAAGAACCCAGGATCTGGGTTATCGGATATTCTGGTACAGAATAGAGTAAAATTTACTCGAGCATCGAGATCTACAATCTAGATACAAGACTTTGAATGATTATAGGTTCATTTACCAAGATAGAAGGATATTGTTGCTGCCAGCTACGTGTAAATAGTTCGGTATTATATATATCAGAATTATGTACTAATCAGTATTATGATACATTCGGTAATTACAGATATTTATTTTTTATTTCTATCGTTGTAATAAATGCAATAAGCGCATACTTTAAGAATCATTTGACAAAATGTATGCTCATTTCTGAGATCGATAAAAGTAATTGAATAAAGACAAAAAACATTGGCACTTATTTTATTTTTCAATCCTATTCTAACAATCGAAGCAAAAGTCAATATCAGCCTTTACTGGGTAGCCACTCGCGTATAAATACTTGATCGCCTTCACAGCGCACTCGTAGATGCTTATACATACTGCTCACGGAAAAAGTCGCGCGTCCGTGATAATCGATGCGTTAGAGGCCGTGTAGGTGGGGGGAGAGCTGCAGACGATATTACAGCGCAGGGAAGGAGAAAGAGAGATGGATAGAGGGAAAGAGAGAGAGAGAGAGAGAGAGAGAGAGAGAAGAGGAATTGTGGCAGTGGCTGCGACAAAAGCATAATTAATGCAGCGCGCAGCCAAAGTATCGATCATCCTGTGCTTCGCCAGTTCGTCGTTCTATCTCTCTCGCTCTCTGGCTGGTTGCACACCTCCGTAATTGGATTATTATCGCGAGAGATGCAGAGAACGTATACCTCCTGGCTGTGTAATGGCAGTTTGAAGGGTTACTGTAAGGTTGGGTTAGGATGGATATGGAATGGTTTAATTGAGTTTTTTGTAATTGATTTTCGTCAATTAATGGGAATCGATTACTGACCGTTTTCTCATTCTATTATTAAAATAGAATTAAAACTCGAAGAATTATCTGCATTATCCTTCTGAAATGCGACTTGAATTTTACATTATTTAAAAAAAACATCGAGACACATCGAGGAGTTAACGATTTTCTCGGTGAAAAAAGTAGCCGTTCGATTTTCCTTCCGTAAACTTCTGGTTGGCTTCTTTTCGAGTGTTGCTTCTGAATTTTTAAACTAGGCAAAACATTCTATTAACTTTGATTTCTTTGTCGAACTTGTGTATTTACAGAGCTTTCGATCTCCGTGGAGAAGAGCTTAGAGTTAACATTTTCGATCGTCGCCGCAGTCGTCTACTTAAAAAAGAAATTACAAAAAAGCCGCGAGGAAAAGAGTATCCGATGTTTATTACATGGAGGTATCCAGTTAGAGCTTCCGAGTGGAGAAAAAGGATACCGAGAGGATACGGAGAGTCGAGAGAAAATTAAAGACTCGCTTGTACGCCCTAGAGACTTGGGCCTCGATTTCACTGGAGAGTTTCTCCGCTGCGCCACTGATGACCTTCTTGATATTTCTTGTAACATTTCATATGTTCAAAAGCTTCAAAGCACATAACTAGTTTTTAAATTTAATTTTCTGACTCTCGCAAAAGTAATCTTGTACTCTTACTACTTTTTAAAAGGATTTTATAAAGAAATATTGTAGAAAAGTATTTGTCGGTGGGAATCTATGTAGTAGATTCATTTTCTGTTTCGAGTGTATACATCGTTAATTCTAAAATTTAAGACTGTTTCATTCACTCTATGTTTGAGTGACTAATGAAGGGATTTTCAGAGTTACTGTGGACTTTGAAAGTGAGAATTTCACACTTGGAAATTTAGAGAGATATTTCACTTTGGAGCTTAGAAGACAATCTGATTAATATGTAATATTAAGGTTGGAGTGACATAAAAATGTTATCTAAATTTATAATATTTCTTAAAACGCTCGCCATCCGAGTAAACTTTCAGAGTAATGACATCCCAGTGAACATTTTACTCTAAAATTCAGAGTGATTTTTCACTCTGGAGCGTAGAGGACAGAATTTAGAAGTTGTTTTCTTTTAAAAATAATCCCTTTTTCAATCAATTTAATTGTCATATCTATTTTCTACGTAAAATTTTCTTTTAAATAAAATACAAAATACATATTTGTTATTTATAAGAAGCTTTTATCAAATGTTATGTTTGATAATTATAATAACTGCTAATATCTGCACTTGTTACCATAATAGTGATTTTTTCACTTAAATTAAAGTAAAATCAAATTTTTAATTCGGAGACATAAGTCGTGCTTTATAAAGATGAGTACGAGCTCTAATATAGAAAAGTGCTTCACTCTGTATAGCGAAGTTGACCATTGACCTTTTGCGAGACTGAAAATTCACTCTTAACGAATAATTCTGACTTTAAACTTTGTAATTTCATGCTCGCTTTGAAATAGATTTTGAATATTATACAAGTAATTGAGTATTATTTGCGATGTAATATAGAATGACTCCTATAGAATGACTCCTATAGAATATATTACCGATAAAAACGAATCTGATTAGCAAAAATACATAAAACGCGATACTTCAAAATGGCAACTCAAACAAGAAGTCCTTCTGAACAAGTACCCAAAGAGTTTCCTCCTCCAAAGGATAGCATCGTACCTGAATGCTCAGTTCAATCCACAATTTCGAAATCCGTCTCATTCCAAAGTTGACACGGGAAACGCGAAACTCCCCAGTCGAGGAGTGGCTCAGCTTCTTAAGAAATACACACACATACTCCTATACATACACAACCATGCCAAAGAGAAAAGTCATCGGCAAACAATCTCCTCTTACTTCTCTCTAGTTTCGATTCTAGACTTGGCGCTTTTCTCACCCTTTAGCGACGACGCCCTTTCTTTTCCACTACCACGTTTCTCTTTTTACGTGCCAACTCCAACTTTTTTCTACTTTTTATTTTCTGCACTCTACACGCTTGAGTGTGTCTACGGCTTCTCTCTCTCTCTCTCTCTCTCTCTCTCTCTCTCTCTCTCTCTCCTCTCTCTCGCTATAGATAAGTGTGCGTGTGCTCGAGTCGACTCTTTGTTAGGCTGCGCTTGTTTGCTTTTTACATCGTGAGCAGCCCTACTACACATCATGATTTGCCATCGAGAATTTTCTGCAACTAGATTCCTCTGCGATATTCTGTTTTTCCGTAGGAAGCTAGCTTTTTCCGAGATTATGATTGTTGTTTCAAGGGAATTGAGATGTACTGATTTTTTAACCTTATTTCAAGTAGTTTCTTCTGTCAAACAAATGTAATGAATTATTCGATAATAATAATACTTTTTTTTTAATTACGAACTTATCTTCAACTATGCACAACAGCGCTTTTCCGCATAGAACTGTAAAGCTTGGCGGAAACTCAAAACTGTTACGCTCTATGCATCATACCTCTGGCGCGTTCTTTCTCTCTCTCTCTCTCTCTCTCTCTCTCTCAATGTTTGACTTAGTTTTTCAATTATACACTAGTTGAAAAATTTCGTCCGCTCTGGACAAAGTCCGAATTCCATAATTGACTCTCTATCTCTCTCTTTCCCCCGACAATAAAAAGCTCATCGCACTCAAGCGAAAATCCGGTGCAGTAGAGCTTGCGATGAAAAAGCTCTTCCTCTTTCATTATGTTAGCCGGCTCTGAAGACGCCGAAAAAATTCTGTACTGTACATAGACTTGCATATATATATACATGCAGGCTGTTTAATCAATGAATACGTAATCTAACTGGAGAGAGAGAGAGAGAGAGAGAGAGAGAGAGAGGCTGTGCGCACGTGTTATACGTGACTTTATTTCGAGAAAATGCGAGCCATCGGGGGTGTGGAAGGAGTGTACATATATGCGTGAGTTTATATAATAACGTTGCAGCGCGTGTGTTTACGCGGTTTCGCGGCCGCGATAACTTCCTTTTCTCTATGTTCGCGCGAGCGCTTTATGGAAGTGGGAGAGAGAGAGAGAAAGAGGGAGGCCTCTAATTCATGCATGTGCACATATATGGCGAGCGTTTGAAATGCGGGCGAGGCGACTTTTATTTTGTCCCACGACGATATTGCTGTGACGTAATTTTTTTTTTTCATTTTTCGACGGTTGTACACTGGCGAGATGAATTTTTTATTGAAAGTTTTTGTCAATACAGCGATAATTTAGGATGAACTACCTACTAGCTCTACTATTTACTAGGGATATTTTGTATGAAATGATTTCCGTTATTATGGGCACATCAATAATGTACATTTTTCTTGCCATAAAAGAAGAAATCTAAAATCCGTGGATTGAAAAAGCTCGAGTTGACGCACTACAGAGAAATCACGAGCTTGCACACTACATTCAGTTTAATATCGAGAAACTGCGTTCTCTGATTTTTCGCGAATTTCTCGATTTCAACGATGTAACAATGCAATCGTGCCCGAGTCTGGTGTGCTTTATTTACGTGCACACGCAAGCTCGAGCGCTACGGGTGCCTTAAAGCAGAAGGCTGGATACGAGGGAGAAAGCGACTGTAATTGGAAATTGAGACTCGCGGGATTCGAGCTTGTGAAAAATTTCTACAGCTTTGTTTGGCTGTAGTTGTTTTGTTCCACTCTAGAATATGTAGTATAATTAAGATTTGAGTGATTGTGTGCTAGTTGGCAATGAATTATCAATTTTAGTGAGGTAAGACATTAGCTGGATAGACCATATTAATTGACTAGTAAAGACAGCTTCAACGTTTAAAATACTTATCTTTTCATAAAACTAAATGATGAATCACTTCTTTCGTTGTTTCATGAGAAACTCTCACGCAACGATAGAGATAGAAATAAGTTCATACTCGAGTTGGGGATGGCCGGCCAGTCAATAAAGTTCCTCACTACCAGTGATCAGCAACTAGAACAAATTTTTCAGTAGAGTCAATGTAAATATCCCCTATTTGTAAGCGATCGTACCAAAAGTTTCAAGCGCGAGCATAGTCTTGCACGCAAGTGCTCCACGTCTGTCAGGCGCTACGTTACAGTTGAATTATCTTACTTGTCTCGAAGGAACTTCGAGAAACTTACCGAGGACTTACAAACACTTTCCATTCTGACTAAGTGTGTCGAGCGCCAACTTACTTGCTGGCGTAGTTTCCGGAAAAAATTTCGCGGTTCCATGCATTTTTGCGCGACTACATATCATTCTGCACATCTGTGTCATAAATTTTAACTTTCTATTTCCTGATAAAAATGTTTATCATTTGGGTCTTCATTAAATAATGGTCATCTTGGAGTTACATCATCTCATCTTACGCAGAAAAAATAAGCATTTCAAGCAAAGCAATGACGTTAGAACCAAAAAGAAAATAATCTCAGTTAGCTTGTCAAAGAGGAAAACAATTTCTTGCATAATTCTTTGCTTTTAAACGGATTTGCCTTGCTTGGAACAAGAATCGCGTCCTCAAAATAACCATCACGTGTAAATGATACTATATCATTTAAAAAGAATATTTTCTCTTGGAAACGTATCCTACAAGTCGAAATAAGTATACGCAATATTAAATATAATTCTATCAAATGTTAATGTTTGAATTATATTATAGTAATCATAGAACTATGATTTTATTAGATGTTTCCTACTAGACATGTCTTAATGATAAGGTAACATTTTTTGAGGTATGGACAGCAATTCACAACTTGAGCAAAGTGCGTTGTCCAAATGAATGTCCAACGAATCCAAATATAGTTGAAAGACTGATTTAAGTTTTAGTTGCGAGTAAAAATATTGTATTCGAACAACCGTGAATTCTGTAGATCGGATCTTTTGGATGACTAGAGCGTTTCTTCGACCTTTCGACCACACTGAATGGCAAACTTTGAACTCTCACGATGTTATACTGTATATACAGTGTATACGTTAGATGTCTCAAATAATGTTGAAAATACGTCCAACGCTGATTGTTGCCCGAGGGTCACGAACTTCGATGTCCAGTTTCCCCAAGAGGATCAGAAAATAGCAAGTCTGCGAGTATCAATCAAAACCCAATGATTACATTTAAATATACTATTTATTAGAAAAAGAAAAATCGAATTTCCTTTTGTAGGAGGTGACACTTTTTGATCGAAATGTAACTTTCCTATGTTTTGGTTTTTTAATCTTCCAACACCTGTTCAACCCAGTTTCGGTAAGCTTGAATTTACCACGCGTAAAATGGAATCGCGAAGTTGCTGCACAACTCGATAGACCACTAGGTACCACGTGGATAAAGATGTGCTAGTGGTAAACCTTGGAAGCTGGTCGAACTGTCGTGGCGCCAAGTTTCGGGACTGGTTTCCTTGGTTACGACGACAGACTAGTGGTCCCGAAGCTGTTTTTACTGTTTGCCGAAAGAGCCGAGTAGTGATTTCGTTTCGATCCGGTGGCTGAATATAGCCTTGTGCATTGTTTTCAAATGCTCTTTCATACATAACGTATGAAGTTCTTTGAGATTATATTTCTGACACTGAAAAAAAATGTTGTCTACAAACGTTAAAAATATGCCAATAATGGATCTTATCCTAATCAGAGTCAAATCATTGAAGCGTAAATTGTATGTTTGTTAGGTTCCATCAATTCTTTGATTGAATACTTCGATTTTCACGAAGATTTATCTTTAACAAGTTTACCATTAAAACATTTAAATACATATTTCTATCAGTTTTCGGAAAATCTAAAGCTAAATAAGCGCCAAATAGAATATAATTCCAACAAATTCGTAACAATTCGAATCAGTGCCTTATTTATAATAACTGAGTAACTAAGAGAAGTCACCATAGTGGAATGTAACTGAATACACCGAACGTAAAATAGAAATTCTGTATCATCGGTTCATTCACCCACAGCCAAACTGATCATACACACCAATATTAAGAAACTCGTAGGAGAAATTTAATATAAAGGTAGCTTTGATATTTTATTGAGTACTTTAGAAATATTTCAAATGAAATGAGAGAACTCGAATTCGAGCATCTGAGGACCAAATAGTCTAAACACGATACCAACTGTACATTTTAATACAATGGATCGTCAGCTTTCATCGTTGACACGACTCATAAATGTTTACTATGCCTAGGGCCTTAACCAAAATACTGCACTCTAGAATATAATTTACCATATATAATATCAGTGAAGAGTATTGGAAAAGTCAATGATTTTGAAAAAAACTCATAAATGGATAGGAATACGTAACAGATAAGAGAACTAATTGAATTGGATACTATTTCTGAGAGTTAAATTTATTATTTCAAGATGCATAATAAATTGCACTAGATCAAAGTAAGTAAATTTAAAGTAACACTATTATTTGCAATACAGTTCCTCCACTTTGATATGCGTATTAGTTACGATTTCCTATGAGGTATTTTGATTACCACATCGTATTAACGATATGGTATTTCAGCAATCAACTTTTTGCGAGAACAAATCTGACGATAAAATTTCAGACAGTTCTTGTGCGTTGATAAAGACAAACGCGAAATGAGGTCTTGTGTTCTATAAAAAATTGAGAATTAGTGTATTACATATAAAATATTTATAAACCAGATATATAACAGATCGAAAGTAAGTTCACATTATTATGTTCTTCAAAGGCTACTACTATATTTCATAACTTGTTTTTCTTAACATTTATATTTAATGTATTATATACATAATTAAAATGATCAAATTGATCTCATAATCTTGTAATTCTATACCATGCTCTCTTTCTTACTTGGCTTTCAAACGACTTTCACAATTGTACTATTTTCTAAAGCTGAAAAAGAATAATTTTAAATACACCCGTTTCAAAATATGTTAGTTTTCTTAGCTATTTATTCAAATTTAAACTTTTTATTCCAGACACTATTAAATTACAAACCATGTCATTAGTTCAAACACTGTTAATCGCAATCAGCCTTTCTCGCGCTTGTGCATATGTACTTTTTGTGAAGGAAAACACCGAACATAAGTACAATGTCACTGAAGATTGGAAAATCGTTCGTCATATTCACACTACTCATCCTCTGGTTGTCAAGGTCAAAGATAGCCTTGTTCACGTCTTGGACTCGAATGACATTAACCATGCTATACATCTCGAATCCGATGACTTTGGCACCTGTAAAGTACCTCTGAGGTTGGTCTACCCAATGAGATACCCTCGAAGAGCCACCAGCTTAAGTAACGGGAAAGTAGTTGTCTGGCTGCTCAACTATCGACTCACGACCTACAAGCACGTGGCCGAGTGGAGATTCGTCATAGTCGAGCCTTGGAACTGTACTTATCAGAAATTCGAGATAACAGACTTAGATCCCTTTCCAGTAGATGTCGTCGACGTTATCGGCTATGAAGATACGCTCGACGTGCTTATCAGACCCTTGCGAAATAGCGAACCATATTTCACGTACGTGTATAGGTACAGCGACAATGGTAAACCCGTGTCGTCCATCATTGGTACCGTTATTCCAGGTGATTTTATGAAATATTTACAAATAAAATAATGATCAAATAGGTATTTTACATATTTATATTTCCTATTCGCAGATATTGATTCATATCCATTCTACCAACCTAATACAATACGACTACACCCTGTCGAAGAACACAATTCCTCTCGTGGTTATTTCTATGTTCAAATCAAAGCAGGAGCCAATTCAACAGCCGTTAAACGACTAAACTCCAATTTTGAGATTATATCTAATATCACACTCCCTTACCCAATGTTTCACGGTTTTGGCTCTGTTGACTACTCGATATCTCACCACGGTTTCACTGCATGTCATTCGGCCAAAGAGAATAATTTGCGATTTCTTCACTGTCTACTTTTAAACGATCAACTGATACAGAAGATTAACGTTACGTTGAGTCATGATAACTACGGGGAGTTTTTTAAGAATTTGGCGCATCTTAATGCGCAAAATTTGCAAGACGGTCAGACAGTATTGTTGACATTTGCCTTGAGAACAGATCGTCACTTTGGAATACCAATTTATGTACAGAAAATTAAATATGATGGCCGTGTTACTGAACCAAAACAAATCGGAAAAGTTTATTGTGAGATTTACAACTTAAAAACTTTTGAAATGAATAATAATTTCTACTGTATTATTGTTACTTGCAATGAAACACTTCACACTTCATGCATAAATTTAACAGAATATTCTTAAATATTCTTTAAATCGACTTTTCGCAATGAGATTATTCTACAAACAAAATTGCGATCGGTTGATTTGAATTAACCGTTTCGGCATTTTATTTTAATAATGCGAGGAGTCTGATGTAAATTTGAACTATTTTGCTTTTCTGCAATGCAAAATTAGATTTTTCCCACTCATTTCTAGGAATGAAAAAATCTAGAAAGTAAATTCTAAATATTTCAATTGGAACTTGTCTACCTATTTTAAATACAAATGACTGAGAAAAAAAGTAACGAAAGCCAGAATATCAACCTTCTTTCCAAAATGAAGTTGTTTAAGTGAAATCTATATAGTTTTAGGAGTAGTTTTGTTAGTCGTGCATTTGGTTATTGACTCTTTGTGAAGCTTCCATTATGTGCAATCTCTTGCATTAATAAATATGAATCCAATGATAAGTCATCAGTGTACTTTAAGTAACCGTTGAAGAAAGACAGAGGAGAAATTCTTATCGTCTTTAGATAATTACTCATCTTAGAGCGTTTCTTCAGTATGTACCAAACACGTAAATACGATTTTGTTCATTTTCATTCATCTACAATTTAAAATAAATAAAAGTAAATTTTCCTAAAAGATTATTAAATTACAATATTTATTGAATTATGATTATTTAAGTATGAATAAATGTTTGAATTGGTACTTATAATAACTATTTATTGATATCTATTTTCAATATATCATATTATTAGCATACTTGTTCGCAATGAACGTATTACTTGAACATACTGGAAACCCGAAAAAAAGTTAATTTAAATGATATAAAAAATCTAAATTGAACTCGAATTTATATATTTCAGAGCGAAAAAGTTAAAAAATTTATTTATCCAATGATTACACGAAAATCAAAGTGCATCCTTTGCACAATACTATTTTTTTGGATTTTGGAAATACGAGCGTCCAACGAAAGAAATTTTACTATACAATGGACAAGTGACTATATGTATACTCCAGAAATTGTCAACGTAAATGATCATCTTCTGGCCTTTGGTTTGCAAAATAATACAGTTATTATAACCTCAACTTTTGGTAAAGTTGAGTCCCTAATCTGCAAACTTTCGCTTCAACCGGGTGAAATCGCTAGCGATAAAATCAGAGCCATTAGAATGGGTAATGGTAAGGTAATAATTCACACATCAGTACTGTTAGAAAAAAAAGTTGCAAAATTCAGATTATCTGATCCTGTATGGGACTTATTCATTATTCTTGAACCACGTGATTGTTCAAGTCTTAAGACCGTGGAGGTTCATCATGGATGGGACCGTGATTGGGTTGCTTTAGTACCATATACAAATACTTTTGATTTATTTTATCACATGAAGGCGCATAATAAGACTAAAACCTTTCAGTCTCCTCAACGTTTTAATGATCAAGGTGATCTGGTAAATCTTAATTACTTTTTGGGTTTAGAAAGTCAAATTTCAGGATTAAAAATTCAAACTATCAGTCCTTATAATGCATCGGAAGGCTACATTAGTTTCTTGAATTCAACAATCAGATATCATGATTCGCAATTTAAAACGATTAAAAAAATTGACATTACTAATCCTATTCATAGTTTATCTGGGATTCGTGGAGACGTTAGTTATTGTTACATCAAGTATCCACCAAAGTCTAATTTAACTATGAATAAAAAGAAATTTGATTTCAATAATTTCGAAAATATAAAAAAATTAAAAAAAGAACACGTGGTTTGTGAACTCTTTGACAATCAGCTAAGAACGAAAGGTTTGGTTGAGCTGAATAATCTTGAAAATAAACGCGTTTACGAAGTTATAGTTAACAATTTACCTGATGGTGGAGCTCTCATTGCTACAGCTCACAGAGGTCGTCGTGGGCCAAAGGGTTACCCTATGGAGTTTTACTTACAACGAATTGATCCAGACGGACGTGCACGAGAACCGATTCAGATATCTGAACATTCGATATTCTACCATCACATGAGGTTGATACCAAAACAGGATAAGGAATTTTGTTTAGTGGATGGAGGCGAAATGGAAACCTTTAAGGCTTTTACAAATTTAAAAAATACTATTTGGATAAATTGTATCGATGTCATATCTTCATTATAAGATTAAACAGAAAAAATAAGATTTATGAATAAAATGTATGAATGAATGATTAACGATAAAACCATTGGATTTTAAATACGAAAAGACTCATGAAGGGTACACTGTAATTTGTATTAGTTATTTGTAGCGCAAAAAGTAAAATGTAGTTTTAAATGTTACATGTTGTAGCAATATATTTCATAAAATATAATTTACACAAATTAACTTTTTTAACGTGGGAATTTGTTTGTTTTACAGCGTTCTATTTCTAATTTTAAGTTACTTAAATACTCCTCTTTTTTGTTCAAGTTTAGCTATATGCGCACTTTATTTAGCTCTTTTTAACGATGCAATATTAATTTTCTTCGATTTTTTTGTACGTGTCCGCAATTCAAGCTGATTATACCTCGGGAATGTAGATATTGACGGAATCTTTTTCAGTCGGAATTTGCTTGTATAAAAGCATATTGACCGATAAAACTTCAGAATGTTTTGATACTTCGTAGAAGCTGGACGTAAGTTATATCACCATTATTAATATTTATATGCATTTCATTCAGAAATATAATACTTCAGATTGAAATAACAAATAATGAAAAAAAAAAAGATTTTTTAATAGTATATTAAGCCTTATCGTATTTGAATGATTTTTTAATATGTTGCATTCAAAAGTTATAAATCAATTGTAATTCCAAAGTGGCTATTTTATTACTGTAAATAGCCGAATATATAATACGTATATAATATAAAAAGGTTAGAAGTAATTATAGCAGTAATGACTATTTAAAACCTTCTCATGAATCTAACGACATTTTTAAGGTCTGAGGTAATCTGATGGATTTCACGATGATGCTCTATAGATCAGTCATTTTGTCATGTTGTGCAATTATTTTAATACATCAGCAAGTGGAAGCTATTGAAATGGCTGTATTTATTCGACAATGGGAAACCAATTTAACTTATAAACCAGAAATAGTTCAAGTTCAAGATAATGTTTATCTTGTAAGTCTGCAAAATCATACGGTAAACATAGCCTTAGTAGAAGAAAAACCCTCTAGTCTAACTTGCAAGCTTCCAGTAAGTCCTAACAAAATTGTGAGCAGTAAAATTACTCCAGTAGCTCTGGGCAACGGTAAAGTGCTTATACGTGGTTCCATGACCATTAACAAGATTGAAGCTCCTAATAAAGTCAAACCAGTTGAACAGTTATTTCTCATTGTTGATCCACATGATTGCTCCACTGTCAAGATCATCAAAGAATTTCCCTGTCATCCTCGCTATTTCGAAGCAGTAATACCTTATAGCAACACCTTCGACCTTTTCTACTCCAGTTCGCGCAATAGTACAGAATGTACAACTGCTCCTAAACGATACGATGATAATGGAGAGCCTGTACAACTTGATTATTATTTAGCTCCAGACACAAATATTCGTGGATTGGTGATTCAATCCCTTAAACCGTACGACCCATCCGGACATTTTTTTGCTGCCTTTATGAGGGAAGAAGATGGCTTGATAAATTTACAACTATTGGACGATCGTTTGAAGGTGCTTAAGGAGTCACTTACGGAAAATTCGGTCGATTATGTATCTACCCTCTATGATAGCATTACGTACTGCTACACGAAACCCAGCATTATACTACGACATAAAACTGAAATAAGGCAACAAATATTCTGTGAACTTTTGGATGTTGATCTGAAACATAAGGCCACAGTACATTTATATGATCCTGAAGGTACATACGTCGTGGATGCAGTAGTTAATAATCTACCTACTGGTGGTGCTATTATCGCATTGGCTCACAAGTATAAGAATCCCAAATCCAATTATAATGAACAACCAGTGGACTTCTTTTTGCAGTATGTCAATCCTGATGGAACTACACATGAAGCTGTTAAATTAGGAACATATCCAAGTTATTTTTTTAGAATGTACGGTACTTTAACTGGAAATGGAGAGTTCTGTCTCGTTATCGTAGGGGAGTCAAAGCCACCTTTAACGCCTTTGATGGATTTGAATTTTGGCGTTCATGTCAAGTGTATTGATTCGAAGAAATTATACCTCAAGTAGATTTTTTTAGTCAATACATGCCAAATCGTAATCGCAGATTCGCAGTATCGATTATATATAAACAAAAAACAAACATTTTACATTAGATATTGTGGGTACTGCCTTATCACTATCAGTTTTTTGTGCGAACTCAATAAATAACTGTGTGTATTACATAACAAAAAAATAAAAAAATACTTTTAAAAACCTGCGTTATGATGGCGTAAAAAAAGAAATCTTCTTACTGAAAAGAATCTTATTGAATATCTTGTATGAAAAAATCATTTCACAATATTTTTATGCGAGCTTCAGAGTATTTATTTGTCATAACTATATTAAATAATCATAATATATTGAATCTACTCTAAAGCCTTATTAATTATTATACGTGAGCCGTGGTTCGCAAAAAATACTATTCAATTACAGGTTATGATAATTTATGCAGTATGTTGATAATAAATTCATGAGTTGTCATTATTTACTTACGATTTATGTCATGTACTCAAAGAATCGATTTATAAAACTTTGTTACCTTGCGGGAAATCTCAGAATACCTGCGTTCATTGATCCAATTATTACGTAATTGTGTACGATATGCAGTCGTCTTCCTCATCCTTTTCTTAGTAGAAATACAAGACTTTGCTATATTATTAAGTAGTACAATGAAAACTTCACAACACTGTCTTTATATGTCGGAATGTGTATGTTCTTGTTATTGATTATCTAAACATACTAAAAAATAATAATTAATAATACATTAAACGGAAAAGATATAATAAACACAACAAATCTATCATGTAATTACTGAAAACCGTATTTTCTGTAATTCTATTATCCCGAATGTTTTTGCAAAATTTAATAATGCTTTTCATATTACGTTATCTTTACAAGCCTTTTATGATAAAGTAGTGTAGTGATGAAATAAATACGGGAGATAGAATAACTTTGCTTCTCCAAGCAACAGTATGAATTAATTTGTGCCGAAAGCTCGTTCGTTAAATAACTTGCAATCGTTCTCTTCAGTTAGTTTAAAACATTTACAATATTTAATTGTTCTAATTTTTCACCGCAATTATTATCATGTTGTATGAAAAATTATTGTCTGTGCTACTCGTTCTTTTCGCTGCCAATGCTTTACAGATTCATAAGTTTTCACGATCGTCGTTGTTTCGTGGTTCAGTGTTTAAAGTAAATCATACTTTAGTTTACGTCTCAAACTCTGATAATTCGGTGAGTCTTACGTGGGTCAAGGTCCGAAAGAGATGTCATATTTCATTTCCCTCTGTTTTAAAATCCAGCAATTACACTAGTTTTGTTAAAGTGACAGTATTAGGCAACAATAAGATAATTCTTCGGTCGTACGAATCGAATGGTTCTAGAATAGCATGGCGGTTTCTTGCTGTAGATCACCAAAATTGCTTCTCACACAGTATTGAAGATCAGTTGCAGAAGGATTTTCAGGATACTGGAATAAGCGCCGTGATTGCTTATAATGACAGCTTTGACATATTCTCCGACAATAAAGTTTGTTCGCCCTGTCGTTACAATGAGAAAGGAGAAAAACTTGAACTGCGTCACACTTTGGTTCAAACAAATTTATCTGAACTAGGTAACTTTCGATCGCGTAAAGATAGGCGCATCAGTACCATCAAGGAAAATGACCCAGCTGGAGGTTATCTCCTGGTCCAAGTGTTTGGAAACAATTGTACGACCTTATTACAAAGACTAGATTCAAGGTTTCAGGTCGTAATTGAACGTTATTTGAATGTGACGGTGGAAGCCACCTCGACAGATTATGAGAAACTTCGTATCTGTTCATTGCCGCACTGCAAAACAAGTATATCTGGTAACCACGATTCCTTAACCTGCCAAATTCTAAATATCGAAAATTTCGATACTCTGAATATTAGTAAATTGGATCAAGTATCATCAGGAAAGGACATCAAGTCCTTGATTGTTCAAAACTTACCAGATGGTTCAGCTAAAGTAACTTACGTTTACGATAAGGAGTGTTTCATGGGTGATGGTGAAGGTGCATTCGCAGAAGTTTATGATCAAATAATTAATACCAAAGGAGTAGTGGAAAATCCCACAAAGTTCCAGGAAACAATTGTCTGTTGGGACTATAGGTTAGATAGTATTGTACTCGGACCCGACGAATATTGTACTATTGCTTACGATGGAGTTGCCACATTAAAAAATCCACAAACTGTTTATCAAACTTGCGCACGGAAGATTTAATTAACACGTTAATGATAAAATTGTAATTTTTTATAAATAAAATTTTAATTTACACTCTTGTAATTAATCAATACAGACATATTGTATCTTGCTATATTTATTAATAGCAGTTGTGGATACTGAAATTACTTGAACTTTGCTATTTCTCGGCAATCGCTTATCATTACGACTTTTAAGATAAACGGCTGCGAGAACTCTTTCGCATTGTGCTGACTTGAGTATACAGATTATAATTTTCTACAAATATAAACCATAAGAGACATGCTTAAAAATAATGTGTAAAACGATTTCAAATATTATTATAATTTATTACTCATTCTTAAATTACTTTTATACAGATTTTACAGAATACAGATATTCAATAAATTATTGAAAATAGTCTGAAAAATACAACTAAAATTGTACTTTTCCCAAAATTTCAAGTAAATATAACCTGTTTTAAATTCGTAATCATCGGTCAAATTAAATAATTGACAACTTCTTTTATTTTACAACCGATGCCAGATGAAATATAATAGCCAAATTCAATATCATTTAAGATATGTGAGTCCTACAGCAAGACGTTACTGTTATAATTAAAAATAAAAAAGTAGCTAAAATAAAATTTTTTTATAGAAAATATTAAAACAGAAAACTTAAATTAATTTTTTCCTTTTATTTAAAACATGTCAACTACGACACATATAAAATGATCATAAAATGTATTAGAAACATTAATTCTTGTTCTTAATAAAAGCAAACCTATAAAAGCAAAAAACATAATATGTAGCAGATTCAAATTAGAGTAATAATTCTCAAGATAACGCAGTACAGACATATCTATAAACTTGTTTTCATAAAACTCCTGATCCGAACTGTTAATACCTTGACACATACGGCAAAGTGTTCTACCGAAACTAAAAATTTTACTACACAAAGCTTTTTTTCATGGAAAAAAACGTATTTTGAATTAAAGAATGGCGTGTATAGTATGTCAATATTTACATTTGACTACGCATAACATCGTGATATCATACATAGTGTATCATTAGTTCTAAGATAATTAATGAATTCCACCTTTTGTACGATAAGTCAATGTAGATCTCGCTAAAATAAATTTACACTTGCGCATGCGTAAAAATGTGAACAACCAATAGCCATTTGTTGGTTTGTCATCCTAAAAAGTGATTTAAGAAATTGCACATATTTTTATTATTTTTATTTAGTAAATTTTAGTGTTTCTAGAATCCATTCACATCTTACATTACTTTTCAAAGAAACAGATTTATATTGATAAATATTATAGAAATTTAATGAATATATATATATATATATATATATATATATATATATATACGTTAAATAAAATAGACATTACTAAATTATTTATGTTAATAAGTCATTGATGAAACATTGAATGATGAATACACACTATAAGGTCTTTTTACATCGACATCCCCACTCTCTTTTCAGTAATGTGAAACAAACCCACCCACCTACAGATATATTAAATCGTTTTATATGCTCTCGTGAGTTATTCCTTTTCTTTTTAATACGCAGACTTTTGTGTTTTTCTAACGAGTACCAGTAGATAAGTCAAAGACTCAGGTTCATGAGCTTACATTAGCACTTACGATAGTTTGCATGTAAGACTATACTTAGTTTGTAAGATTTGTTTTTACGAGGTAAAGTTATTACTACTTTGGAATATAAAATAAGTTTATTAATCACCACATATTAAACGTAAAAGCATGCCTTGTTTAGTTTTTACAGAAAAACTTTCTATCTCGTGAAAATCCAAGTAAGTCAAATTTATGATAAAATAGTTATTATTTTATAGGTTTTTATTTTTAGCATTTTATTTAATTAGAAAATTATTGTACAATTAGAATGATATGCTATTTCTTACGTAATTGTAGTGTTCATATTTTTTTCCTCATCCAAAAATCTAGAAAAAGGCATTACGACGATTACCTTTGCAATGGACTCGAAACATCCAATGATGGTTTTAATAATCTTGGTGGTGATAACAACGTTTACGAACGCCTATCATACCATAACTTTTTACAATCTAACTCACGTAACAGATAGTTCATTCTTTGATCCGACGGTTCTGAAGCTTCGCAACCAACTACTCTATATATCTTACCCCAAAGTCAATGGCAACTATAAGGTAAAGCTTGAATCTACTGCAATCAATGGTGCTTGTGAAATTGCTATCCCGATACCTCGTAATCACGAACTGCTCTCGCCAAAGGCAACGATTTTGGGCAATGAAAAAATTATTATTGCTTTTATTGAAACTACAGAGGACATTCGCAAGCCTTATATTACATTCTACGTTTTGGATCCACTTAAGAGTTGCACTAGTTACGTCAATTTTTCAGTTCTTTTTGACGAAGTCATACACTGGTCGTACGAATCGTTCAGCTTGATTCCATATCGAGATAGTTTTGATGTATTTATCAGAAGCTTTTTACATTGTCAACGTAACGACAGTATCTGTTTGATCAGGTAATATATTGCATTATTTAAAATAAATTCAATGAATGCTCATGAATTGTGGATACTCATGACTTATGGTTCCTGTAGATTCAATGACAAGGGCATCGCTATGGGGAATTTCAACTTCAATTTTCCCACGGACAACAGTAGAGTTGATCTTATCCAAATCCGACCACTACAGGAATTTTCCTTCAGCGACGGTTACCTCGTTGTGTCAAAGCACAATTCTAGTCTCACAATCGTTGACCATAACCTCAAAGTTTTACGGCAACTTAGTTTGTACGGTTTTGTTACCGCGTACTCGGTACTGAATGGCGACATACGCGTCTGTTATCACGTAGAGGATGTTGAGCCTCACTGCCAGTGTCTAAAATTAGATTCAAGACTTAAAACAGTGACTAACGTATCGCTCACAAATTCTCATTATTTTTTAAATAAAAGGTTGTATAACCTAGCCGATGGTAGCGCCCTCTTCGTCTCAGCCTCAACCATGAACGTTAGGACGATTGTTAAACGACTCAGCGCTGATGGAAAGATTAGTTTACCAGAAATGTATTATTATGAATGTAAGACTCATACTACTGATACACAAGATAGGTTCATAGAACTCAAAGGAGGCAATTACTGCTTCAGCTTTGTGTGCAAGTTCAACATGATCACTCATTGTATTAAGTCAGCCGAAGCAAACAACCTCTCAACCTAAGATAACAGATTTAAATGCTATTGTTAATAGTTATTCACAATTTATAATTGTGTAATTTAAAAAAGTCATACTCCCGCAATATCCGATTACAAATATACAATTCCCTATTAAAAGATAAGTATGTACCACGTATTCATTCGATACAAAGAAAATAGTACTAATCATTGACAATCAAGTACATACACAAGTATCTCTCAACCAAGCCATCAAACATTCATTACGCACTAATCAACGCCCACTTTATACTATCGATGCTCGAGTCCCAACTCACCAAGCCACACCTCATTTAATCTCAAAATCTCGACTATCCTCAAACGCAAACTAAAGCCAGTCTCTTCTCGCTACATTACTGAATCTCCGAATCTCGCGCTTTTGCTCATCACAAACGGTACGGATCTCCTGCGGGCACACGCTTGCAAAAACGCGTTCTCTCTCTCTCTCTCTCTCTCTCTCTCTCTCTCTTCCGCCGAAGACGAGAAAACAGCAAGAGAGAGAGAGAGAGAAAGAGAGAACTAACGCGAGCCTTTGAATCATCGCTCAAAGCCCTAACGAAGGCAGCTTAACGAGAATACGCATAATTCAGTCGGTCTATCTGCAGGCAGCGCGCGTCTAACTCGCGAATTTCCGTTAAATAAAACGCACCGCGCTTTCCTGTGAATCGTGGTATAAATGGGAAAATTAAAAACTTATGTAAAGGACAACTCTTCTCTCTCTCTCTCTCTCTCTCTCTGTCTCTCTCACTGTCACTGCAGCTTTCGTTTTATCATAATTGTCACTGGTCAGAGCTGCGTCGCAACGTGCGCATTTTAAATGCATTAACTGACCGACCCTTTCATCTTCACTTGTGTGTTTTCTCTTTTCATCTGCTTCGAAGCTACACAAGCGTTTGTCCGGTACTCTTTCTTATTATCTCTCGTGTCTGCCATGTCGTTCCGTTCGATATTTTCTCAGAGTATCAAAGAATTCGTTTTGTATGGACAACTCAATGTTTACAATGCAATAAAAGAAACTATATAAATTAGATTATATGTATATATATTATATATTTAATACATCAATTATAAACATGTATATATGGGGATGTTCCATATCCTAAATATATAAGGAAGTACATCAGTTGTTCTTTGTGTTTGAATTTTATGGTAAATAGACTTAAAAGTTACGTTTGACTTGTTCCTATCTATTGAACCGTTTTTTCTTTTGTTAATATTTTCTTCAAATACATAGAAGTTTGTTCGATAGGATCTAGGTTGGTTCTCAAAATAATTGTTCTATGTTTGATTTACTAACTTAAAAGTGACCTACTTTTTACAAATCATGCAATCTAACGTATCTCGATCAACGACTGTAAAAGCCATTTCACGTCAGTGCTAAGAAAATTATTTTAATAAAAATATTTATAAAACCTATAGGGGAACTACTGACTCGAACTAGAAAAGTTATAATTGAAGGTCGAGAAGCGCGCTGCGATGTTTTCGTGGCGATCTTATTTGTCGATTCGTTATCCCGGATGAGCTGAATTGAAGGCTCTCGTAGTCGTGTAAAAATAATCTCGCAAAATTCTACAATTATACACTACCCTTTGACGCGCTAGACTAATTAGCTGCGCTCTCGAACTTTACTTATTCGCGCATAGTAACTTCGTTGGAAGTTGAATGAACTGTGCAGGTGTATAGAGGACGACCTGCATTTAATGCTTTTACCTTATTTTTTACTTCACCTACTAAAACGTATAGATTACCAATTATTTTTTATATTACTCATAATTATTTACTACTTTTAGAGCTACTCTCTAGGCTAAGCTACTAAAGCATACGAGTAGTAAAGACTAACGAAGCTAATGAAGGGATTTTCAGAATTTTAGAGAATTTGAACAGAAAACATTTTTTACTCTAGAACTCTGAGTAGAATCTGATTAATTTCTTACTCTAAGGCTGGAGAGACAGAAAAATGTCATCTAAGCTTATATATACTATTAAATAAATTAATTGTTATTCGAGTGAGGCTTAACAGAAATTATGTGCCGGAGAATGTATCAATCTAAAATTCAGATTGAGTTTTAACTTTGTAACTTTTAGCGGAAAGCGCTAAGAAATAGCGTAACAGAATCGACATTGAGCAATTATTTTCCGTGTACCGTATTATTCCACTTCCAATAATTATCGTTATTATATATATTAAAATCTGCGTTAAATTTTCCTTTTAATTTTTAATTAAAATTCAAAATACGCACGTTGTTGTTTGATGATTATCAACTAAATAATTTATTAGAGTGAACAACGACTCGTAAAAGCCTTAGGTGACAACCTATTTTGACACCGTAATTGTAATTTTATTACTTAGCTTAGAGTGAAAAGGAAATGTAACTCTAGCCGACAGAACAGTGATTAACTGTGTATAATGAAGTTGACGAGTGTATCGATGAAAAACTTTCGTCTCTTCTTATCTTGTATATGATATAGTATTTTTGTACGTTCAGCCCGTAAAAAAGAAAATGTTCACTAATCCCCATTAACATCTCTCTATCAATTCGAAAATCCAATTCCTCTCTGAAATCCGCATTCAAAACTTTTGGCCGCTCTCAGCGAATAACGAAATTTCACCTGCAAAGGGAGATCCAAGCTACGCACGCACAGCCAACTCCTATAGATATACAGAATGCACACAATCCATTAGTTTCACTCCCTCCTGTTGGACGTCAATAGCGTTTTGCCAAATTACCGCTGATTTGCTTCTCTTTCTCGTATCTCCCTCTCTCCCGCCCCTCCGCCCCCGCCTTCTCCCTTCTCTCTTTCCCCTCTCGACGTTGCGAATGTAATGTCTCTCGCAGGTGATTTCGTTTGCCGTCCGTCCATTCGTTCAGTTGGCATATCGAGGACCGCTGAATAATAGATGCCTGCGTTCACGCGCTGCAGGGGATATTGAGAGGCCTTTTTTGAAGTGGATGCAGGAGATATGCTTTGCTCGTTTGGGAAAATTTATGATTAATGTTTCGCTCGCCTCTGGCTGTATGCTTGTTCCCTACGTAATGCATATCAGATTCGACGGCTTTTTTTACAGAAAGCCTGAACTGAAAGATATTAAAAGCAAATGGGCGCATTATGCGTTAATTTTTTATTTTTCCTCCAAGGCTTAAAAAACTGTAAATGGTTTTTGATAAGATGTTGTTAACGGTATTTGGTAGACATATATGATATATGGGCATTCATTAATTGATCTCGATTAATTATGAAACGTAAAAAATGCTGAAGCTGCATTGTACTTTGTACACGCGTTGTTGCACAGCAGAAATAACGTTTTCCTATTAGCCGAAATTAAAAATACATCAGTGCGTCAGAATATCTGATTTTATTTTGAAGGAAAACAAAGGAATGTCATCGAACTCGTCTGTCGGCATCGGACTCGCTCTCCTAATATAACATTAACGACAACGTCATTTAGAATCGTTAATTTCAAATCGCTACTCAATAATGATAACTGCACTTTTAATATTGCACTTTCGCTGCTTCCTTCACCTCGAACGCAACGTGTGTACATAGAAAGTTTGAAATCGATAACCGTCGCAGCGAAAATTGACTCGCACTACTTTCCCCTTTCCACCGTCACACCCCTTAGAGCATAAAACTTCTCTCCTGCGACTTCCTAACAAACGTTTACATTCCGTCGACGACTTTTCTTTGTCGTGCGTAGGTCGAACAACCTCCGGCAACGTAATAGACTCGTTTAAAACTCTTCTCTCGTTACACTTTTCACGCGGCGCAGCGACTTTTCTCCAACTACATATATAAACATAAAACCGCTACTTTGCATGCTTATGCACACGTATACGCGACGATGTAACGTCGACAATTGGAAATTCCAGAAAGTTCCGCGCTACGCGCGAAAATGCTTTTCTCTTTTATCGCGTACTTTATTACGCTCCTTTCGTGTTTCTAATTCTAGATTTCAAATAATAAAGCAACGACGACACTGCCCGACCCTTGTCGTTGCAAGAACTCGACATTTTCCAATTCGAAGCCTTTACAATGCGCACTTACAATAATGCATTGCGTAATGATTTTATTAAGTCCGATTCGGCGAGTGCTGAATATGCGCGCCTTTTTAACTAAAATTTAATGGGTTATTACATAAACGTCCGAATCGCTGCGCGCAGATCGAGCTGTATATTTATCATTGTTTTTACGGACGTAGAACTCCGTGGCGTTTACGTAAATCCAGTGAACGGAACTGTGAATTCAAAGAGAAAGGAAGTACGACACCGCACGTAAACATACTTAGCTTGTCTTGCGCCCTACGTCGAGCGCGCATCTCTAATGAAAATTGAGGATATTTCAAACGGCTTCGCTTGTACTGTGTTCTACCAGGGGAGAAGTTTTCCCTGATGAAAATCTCTCGCAACGCTTGTGGAGATTGAAGTGTCTACGCTGAGAATTCAATTTCAAAGCAAGCCGTTATTTGGATTAAGCTTTCTTAGTAACTATTTTTAAAAAAATCAATTCCAGTCTGCAAATCCATTCGTAAATCATTTAGCTTTCGGATTTTCAGAAGAATGCTAATCAGAGGAAACTCCAAGAACATCCATATTTTTGCCCAATACATTCTCAACCCTGTTCCGATAGCGATGTTTAACAACGCTAACCATTAGTCAATGGTCCATTAAAAACTGAATTATTAAAGGCAAAAGGTCGTACCACGTTGATCTAATAACTATTTACAAAAAAATCAATAACTGTCGATTCAATGTACTCTGCGATCGTAAACATCAGTGTGGGCTCGAATAATTATAGATACGTATGGGCATAAACGTGAGCTTTCGATCCATTTAGATAAGGCTTATTAAATGCAAGACAAAACAATGAAAAAACAAGGTTCAATCATTTTTTTTATCAAGAACCATACTGACATTTCTACTCGGTTCAGTATCCGCTCAAACGTTCGATCCGGAAAGCATGCCTATGCTGCCACCTGGCGGCGACGTTCCTCAGTTAAAAGACAGTTAAGTTCCTAAAGCTTTTAGACGGAAATGAAGAACCAGCTGTTTATTGAAGGTCCATATATATTCCATGCATATATACTGTAAACAGAGGCACGACGAGAGATGTATGCATACAAATGAAAAAAAATATTCCGCTAATTTTGGTCAATTAATCCGGTATAACCGATAATCAAGAAGCAGAGATTTTCCCTCTCGCAAAGGCGTAACTGTACGCACGATTTCGAGCGTAGGGAGAGTGAAGAGTAGATTTAGGGGTCGTGTCGGTTGAGCACGCGGTCAGAGTTGGATGAAATAAAATTGTTCGGGTAATGATTTCTGCATGATGAGCTCGTAATGAGCGACGGCTATTAAATTAATGATGGTCCCGTGGCGATGAATTTTGAATTCTAGCTCGATCAACAGAGGCAAATTACATTTTCATATGTTTACTCAAGATATTATTATTATTGCCATTATTGAATAATTAAGCGGAAGACTCGAAAGAGAAGGCTAGAGGGGGGTAGAGGAGATTGCGAAGGTTCATTAAACGTTGAAAACTTACGGAGCTTTCGAAATAATGAGATGATTATTGGTGATTTTCGCTATATTACATGCATTAAACAATGCACGAATCCCGAATAGATGCGACTCGCTCTTCTTTCGTCTACTCGGCGTATCTCTAATCGTTTTCCGCGAATTAACGAGAATTAACATCCGTCATCCACTGAATTAGCGATTTCGTAGTTGAAAGTAGATAATAGTGTAACGAAATTACAATTTGAACTTAGTCCGGAACTGAGCTTCGAAGAGCGAAGCGTCGCTGTCCTCAATTTTCCCTCTAAATATACACAAAATCGTTGCGTCTCGAGACTCGGAGATGCCAAGCGCGTTACACTTCGCGACTCCGCGCGACAAGTTTCGTACTATGCGCAGGCTGTTGTCTCTTCCGACGTGAATTTCTAACGTTCAGAAATGCAGTGCTATACGACGAGCGATTTATACGCGTAAAATTGTCCGACGAAGATTTCCGACGGATTTTTCCCGACATTTCGAACGAGCTTCCCTACTCTAACGAAGGGAGCTTCTGGCTAATTAAAACTTTCGGATAAGCTCGTCTGCAACACGGAGAAACAGTATGTGCTTTTGTACTTTGCTTTTCTACTCTGCTTTTGTAGCTCTGAACGAGAAAAAATCCCGTTGCGTAGTTGAGAACGTTACACAAAGAAATATTTCTAATCGATGTGCACTCCGAGATGAACGTTCCGATGCGCGTGTGCCGAGCATACGGAAAACTCTGCTCTGCTTGTCGCGGCTGTTTTCCTACGCTCGTCAACGATAATGTAACGCAAATAAGCCTTGTATTTTATCATAACAACCTCTGGGCTAACGCTGGACTAACGCTGGGCTAACGTTGGGCTAACAGGGGAAAAACGCCAAGCTGTTACGGTTATTTTTTATCCCGCCAGGAAGGACGTCCGAAGTAATTATTGTCATTTTTTAATTGTTTCTTTTTCCCCCTCCAAGAACGTAGTAATTACCGAGTGAGTGGCAGGAGTTTCAACACCATTGAGAGAGATGGTGTTGAACTCTCGCGCTTTCTTACGGAAGCTTAAGCGAGCCTCCTACAGTTTCGGCGGGAAATTAAAATCTCAAAGGGCAAAACATCTTGCCTGCATTGGAGCGCATTTCGAATTCCAATGAAGAAAGTTTCTGCGACAGTGTATAGCTAAAAGCTCGACTGCAGTAGCAATCGCGCGAGCTTCAGCCCCATCGAATCGCCAAAAAGCCCTGATTCCAAATCGTCCCTTGCAAGCTCTGCCCTCCCCTCCTGCGTCCACCCGTCCAGCCCTCCCTCCGAGCCTCCCTCCGAGCCTCCCTCCGAGCCTCCCTCCGAGCCTCCCTCCGAGCCTCCCTCCGAGGCTCCCTCCGAGGCTCCCTCCGACCCTCCCTCCGTCGTTTCCCCTCGCCGCAATATGTAGTCGTCGACGGGAGCCAACGGTGGTTCTGCAGCTCTTGCAACCTCGACAACAAGCTCTGCTGCGCCAGCGCACAAAAGCCATCTCTCCCTGCAGTGGCGAAGGGAGGTTACCTCCTCTCCTCCTCGTCGTGCGACGCAACCCTCTGGCGCAGGTAGGGAGGGTTCGAAATGCGACTGCGCTGGGGCGGCCGACGGGGCGGCCGACGGGGCGAACGCCCGACATAAAATCCCACGCACGTGCCCGCTGCACTCATTAGGGGGGATGTTCCCGTGCAGCGACGAGCAGCAGCCCGACACGACGCGTCGCAGCAGGGCTCGGCTCGCGTAACCAGTCCTTCCCGAGAGTTCTACCGTCACTCGCGAACCTACGTATCATATATACATATATACTTTCGCACTTATATATATATATATATATATATATATACACACATAAGAAGGAAAAACCGCGCGTACACAGAAGTCCGTTTGCGTCCGCGAGTTTTTTCCGCGTCAGTGCGCGACTTTGTCGTTCTTTTATTTTTTTTCATATTTTTTACTTTTCTTTTATCGCTCGAGACCGAGAGAGATAAAGGCAGAGCGATAGAGAGACTGCAGTGTGCTACGTCAGAGCGGAAGATTCTACGTATATATATATATGTATATGTATATGTACATCAACTCATAGAAAACAACTGGAAGATCGTGGCAGGCGTCAGTCGAAGAGGGAGGGAAAGAGGAATCCAAGCGAGACAGAGAGAGAGAGGAGCGGCCGTAGCTGCCGCCGCTGGATTTCATGTTCATGAATTTTCGCAAACCAGGTAACGACGCGATTGCAAGGCCGTCGATCGCGTCGACAATACGCACGATGAGAAATTTGCTTTCCCCCAAAATTGAGGATCCGAAGATTACGTTAATTATTACGACGTGGCTGGAGGTGCGACCGTCGGGTCGAGCGAGGGACTGTAATATCGTATAGTATACATGTAACTCGGTGTGAAAGATATATATATATATATATATATATATATAACAGTGCGGAGCCGACGGACGAGAGGGAGACGGGGATGCGCAGTTAAAAATAAAAAATTCATCGACGAAATTTCCCGCTCCCCTTGCCCTTTGAAATTCGATGCAAATCACGGTGTTTATCCCGAAATTAAGACGAGCGAGCTTTTCAGTGATTTTCTCGGGCATGAATTTCATCTCGAAATTCAACGACTCGAATCTCTCTCTCCGTCCGTCGTCGCGCGTTGCGGATATGTCTGTGTTCGCGAGAAGCGCAAGCCTCCCCTTGGCTTTGCTTGCTTAACAGGGCGAAATTGCGCGCCCGAATCCCCTTCTTCATTTTTTGATTCTTTCGTTAATCGGCGAAGGAGGTTCTCGGCCTTCAGGAATCGTATAAAATTGCCATTCCTGGGCACGTGTTTTGACGCGCTTTCAAAATGACGCGAGACAGAGGATTTCGAGCCGCGACAATTTGGCGACGTCGAAGGCCGAGACGAGCGCGAGCTAGCATTTATTTATTTGATTGAGCATTTTTTCTTTCTCTTTACTCCGCACTAAAGTATTATAGAAGACAGCCGCATAATATCCATCGTGTCTGCGCTCGTTCTTTACTTTTTATTATTTTCATTCTTTGTTTCTTCTTACATTCTCGAGATCCCCTGAAGGGAGTTCCCGATGAATAGACTGCTGCTTAACGGATGAAAACGTGGTTGCTTTTCTTCCTAGAACAGGCTGTTCAAGGAAAATTCCGCTGCAGGGGAGAAAACTTCGTTTGTAATGCAAGCGCTTCGAAGAGTAAACGCGGAAAGAGATGAGTTTGTCGGTACGAGGGGAGGGCGAAGTACATACAACTTGCTTTCCCTGTGAAATTCTCCTCTCCTTTTCCTGGATAACTCTATTCGCGGTCACAAGGGGATCTCGAATTTCCGCGAGATTTCCAATTGGCAGTAAGAGAAAAAAATAAAAAAAGGGACAAATTTTTAACAAATTACGAATACTCGAGACATCGATTCTCACGTTTCACTTCCCCCTTTTACCGACAAAAGTAACTCTTTCCTCAACGCCAAGGGACTGTCTCGTCGTTGTCCATAAATCCGATCAGCGCGTATACGCGCAATGACGCTTGGCCGTTATCCAACGAAAAGAGAAAGAGAGAAAGAGACACGAGTCTATATAGTATATGTAAATTTTCAAGCCACGAACTGTGCCAATACACAACGAGCGGAAAACTCCAAGCCCCTCTTTCTCTCATCTCTCTCTATCTCATATGGCTTTGTCGAAAAGTCCATTAGCTCATCGTCGGGGCAGTCCCTGGGTAAACGAGCGCAGATATATAGGTGTGAGAGAGTATATATACAGTCTGCGAGAGAGCGTCGTCCGATGCATCGTCGTTTGAGATGCAAAACGAAAGACGATGCGAGAATATCCTGCGGCAATTATTCGGCAGAATGAGAAAGTAACGAGTTTGTCATATATACGCGCGCGCGCACTAGCCAAAAATACATGTATACATTATAGAAACAGCCTCCAGCCACGTTAGACTGATATGATGAATCAGTTACAACAATATTATATATACCTAACCCAAACCCCGCCCCCCCCCTATTCATACCCCACCCTACGCCCCCTGGTATGAGTGCGTCTGCTTGTTTAGATTTAGAATATTCTATAGGTTAACATACATAAGCGCCAACACGTTGCATGAGTACATCAGGCTGTGATATTACCATAATACTATGCGGTGTAATATATATATATATACGCACTGCAAAATTTTGTAATTGAAAGTAATGTTTCGGAATACAACGAATGTAAATATCGTATAGGTATATATATACGAGCCGAAAACGAAAAAAAGCTGCGCGTCGACTGTACATCATCATGCATATATTTTTTCATACGACCTGTTAACCGAGCTTCCTAGTTTATATATCGATATATATATATCATAAGATATATATACATATAACTCTGCGTATATCATCTCACGTCCCTGAAGATATTTTCATCTATTATTCGCCCCGGAAGATACGATACCCTCCCTAAATACATGATTGATACACAGTGCATCTATCGGCAAGTATGACCGATCGCCGATTAAGCACAAGCGCGGGTGTGTTTTAGTTCTATACGTGTGTGTGTGTATATATACACATAAAATGTCTATCGTGACAAAAAAAAAGAAAGGAAAACGTTGGCGGGCTCTTCAGCGGAAGATCCGCCGATTCCGAGTCTCAGGATGCAGCTGAGGTATATATCAAATGCACTTTGTTCACTGTCTTTCTGTTTCACCTTATATATACTTTCTCTGTTTTATTTGTCTGTGTAATGTGTGTGAGCACGCGCGCAGTGATACACTTTGGTCTCTAAGTGCTTTTGCCCCCCCGATGTCTTATATATACATATAATTGAACGCTCACCAATAAGCGATGATATTACATTTTTTACTATTATTATTTTTGAGATAACAGGGGATGAATTTTAGAGGCGGAAGGTTTACAGGTTGGGGAAATGGAGCCGGATGATGCGACGCTGGGACCAGTTCTGATTGCATCCCAAAGTGTTCTCTCTCTATCGAATTGGTACGCTGCTTTGTTTTCCAAGGGATTGAATTTCGGGAGGGTCTATTCTAGTTTCGCCGCTTTCTAATCATTTCAAACGCAATGGCGACACGTATATCGGGAATGCGAAACACCTGGACGAGCATTAAAAATCGTTCAGACGCCAGAGGCACTGGTGCACGATTTTAATTTTTTGAAAAAAGAACTCGTTTGCAAGCTCGCGCATATCGATCATCGTCGAGCGTGACATTAAAGAATAATCCCAACCCTTCAGCGACACTCCTCGAAAAAAAGGAGAGGAAAAAAGAAATATGTCCACATCTGCCGCGTGCATTGCAGTCCGGGAGTAAAAAAACAATGTCGCGCGGCGGATTCCGTGCGCTCGTGGTTAATTACTCGCCGAGTAGATTTGCGCGTCAAGCTCGGCCCTTCTTTCGTGGCTGGCTAATTCGAGTATTGCATGAAATTCACTTGTCGAGCGAACTTTTGCCGAGAAAGAGAAATGGCAACTAAGGGATATTAGAGGCGCAGTCGAGTTCTCTCCGGGACGGCTATTTCAATCGCTGGATCGATGATGCGTTTCGTCCTCGGTTCTTCCCGAAAGCTCCATTTTACTCTTGAGTTTTTTATGGAAAAACATTTTTCTTACAGCAGTTTATTCTAGTTAAAAATCGTTAAGCAACCTTTATCCGGAAAGCATCGTATTAATGTAAAGTAGTCATTTCAAGCGTTAAACTGAACATTGTTATTACAAGCGAGCTAAAAGCTTTTTCCTCGTGGTTGAATGCGTTAAAAAAAAGAGCTTTTCGAAACCTATAATACTTGACACTTCCAACGCTCTAAAATCGTCCCAGCATTTACCCTCGCTAAAATCTCTCAACTGTGATCTTCACCCTCGCAAATTAAAGGCAGAAGAAGTAAAAAAAAAGAAAAGAGGAAAAAAATCCGACGCGCTTCATGCACGAGCACCAGCACCGCTCGTTGGAGATATCAGGCAGCCAGTCGCCAATCCGTCATTACACGGCAGCCGCTTGGCAACGTTAATTCCGTCCGCGGGGAGAGAGAGAGAGAGAGAGAGAGAGAGAGAGAGAGAGAGAGAGAGAGAGAGAGTTGCCCGAAGCCACGCGCGTGGATCAATACGCGCGAGCTGATGTAATGCGCGAGAGCATCGCCGTCGTTGCAACTGCGACGAGGATAACGCAAATGCAGCGTATACACTCTGTTCTCCCTCTCCCTCTTTCTCTCTGCTGCTGCACACGTATACCCGTATTCGAGGTATAATACGAAATATCGGGAATCGAATACGGCCAATCGCCGGGGTTAAGTAGATGAGTTTGGGATACGATCAGACGTGACAAGGGGTTGAGTTTCGAGGAACGCGAGTTTGTATATAAGGAGAGAAAATGTAGTAACGAAGTAGAAAATGCTTGTGTGAAAGAAGCAAGAGAGAGAGAGAGAGTCAGAGAGGCAGAGAGACAGAGGAAAGGAGGGGGAGGGAGAGGGAAAGAGACAAGAAAAGGTTTGTTATTAGATTTCGAAAATCCAATATCCGAGCTCGGCGTGACTGACTATAATGCTGAGCGCAGAATACTATTCGTGAGGTGATTACGATGTCGCGTTTATTGGATTTTTATTTTCACTTTTACGACGATGCAATGTAAATGTCTCATCCTGTGATAATATTATATTGTACGTTTCAGGTATAGATTTCCAATACACAGCAATGCTGAAAGATTCCTGTCTCTCATGTTATACGACGATCGTTGTAGAATTCGTACAACATAACCTATACGCAAGGGTTGCATTACGGTCGCGCGCCGTTGGTCGTTAATTTTGCAGCGATTTAACATGATTATCCATCGATGACTTGGGAGGCTATAATCCCTCCCTTTCCTTCCTTCCCTTACCCCTTTACCCACACTCTGGACGCGAAATTAATTTCCGAAAGCTCGCGCGATTCCGATGAATTATCGTTGTCTGCACTGGAGCGCCCTCTTCCGGCGTCGGTTTAACGAACTTATTATCATACACCGGTATGAAAAACTCACTGGTGCTAGTATATTTATATTTTTCAGGCTGAATATAATAATACTGGAGGATATCGTTGTTGCAGCTCATAACGCCGAGTTGTTGCTTGTATTAATAGCGCGACGAGAAGTTCATTGGATTAAGCGAAAAGAGTCTTTATAGGTTAGGAACGAAGCGACTCCTTTCGCGAGAGCTATTAAAAAGTTGGGCCGGCGATTATTCAGGGGAATTTATTGAACGGTAGCTGAGCGAAGCTCGTGCACGGATATGAGAGTCGTTTATTCCGGATTCAGGAGGAGTTCTTCTAATATTTTTTTTATATACATATATACATATATACATATATACATATATACATTTATACATTTATACATATATACATGTATGTATATATGGATATAGGCGTATATGCATGTGTGCGCGAAGCTGCTGCCACTGCCGCCACTGGTCTTGGTCTAGGAGAGTAAAATACTGCAGAGGGAAAGTTTTTGCTACGGCACTTGCGAGATGCTCTTTCTTTCTTGGCTTTAGGACAGAGCATGATTTGGCTATTGATTAAGTTGCTTCTTGGCTCGAGTCCTCAAGTCGAGAAACGTCTACCTATACCTACACCTACCGACGTATATGTACACGCGTCGTTACGTTTTCTCCGCTAAATTTCTAGATTATATACTACGTAATTTAACTATGGGTAATGAATCAAACTCAAAAATATGACTTCGTTTGAATAATGAAGCATCGGAGTTGCATGCTAGAGTGCGAAGGATTTCATGAATATTTTAAAAACAGAATAAAAAACGCCCGCACAAACGTAAATCTCTTGAAAATTAAAATTATACGCAGTGCGAGAAATAGAAAAACGAAAAATAATGCCATCCGCGTGACGCCGCCCTCTAGTCTGGAAAAAGAAAAAAAGAGAAAAAGGAAAAAAAGAGAATAAAGAAAAAAAAGAAAAAAAAGGAAAAAAAGGAAAAAATGAATGAAAAATATAACTCACCTCACTCCCTCTCTACCCCTGTTGAATTAAACGCATGATTGCCACCGAAAAGCCATAGCATGCACAGCAGTTTCGAGACTGGCGCCTCTTTGCCAGCATATTACATCGATCGTCTGCTGCCGCAGCGGCGCTTGGCCAAACTGCAGACGCAATGCGCAGACAAATCGGCTTATACTGACTATATACCTATATACGTATACATGTACACCCTATTCCCTTCGTTTAGTCGAAACTACCCTCGCTTTCAGATTTCTCGCGTGAGGGGCAGGTACAGTCCGACGAAAGAGGAAACGCGAATTCGCTGAAATTCCGGCATTTATATATATGTGTCTCTGTAGGTACATGTATATATATATACATCTATACATAGACACATTTTCCTCCATTTGCGGCTACGCAATTTGTCGTAAATTTTTTCTCTTTGCTTGTACGTACACCCTGTATATGTACGCGTAACGCTCGGTGGTGTGCAATCAAGGAAGAATACCGTCCAATCACGCGAACACGTCGACGAACTAACTCGACGCGGAGACTGTACCGAAGAGAGAAAACTTCGATGCTGCGGAATCGAGGCAGCGAACTAATCAAAGCGCTGCGTGCTACCATTAGAATATTGTATCAGCGAGCGAGAATTAAACTTCAAAATCCTACAAATAAACGAGCATTATTTTTGACTTAAAATATCGTTCGTTGAACCGAAAATCAGACGCTAATTCGAAACGACGAGGCTCTCTCTCTCTCTCTCTCTTCAGTCGGTGCTAGAGAACGACGCTGAAATTCCACTCTGTGCTCGCGACGCCCGTTTGCACGCAAACACTCTCTCTCTCACTTACTCTCGCGTAAACGCCAGTTGGAAATTTTACGAGAATTTCAATTTAGCTCGTCTTTACACAACCAGAATTGCGCGCGCGGGAGAAACGGCAAAAAAGGGCGGCTAATTCGAATTTCGCTTCAGAACGGTATAGTAGTTCGAACGCCCCGGATAATTTCTCCTATATTGGCTAATCGCGAACCTCGAGGCTTAATATTCAATAAAGAAGAATTTGTCGGCGTCATGATAATTTGCGCCTCGCGCTGCAATTAAACGCGAGGTACTCTCAAACGGACACGATGACGCATTGTTTTGCTAATTCAGCGAGTTGAGGAAATTAATGGCCGGCAATGACTTTTGTGCCTAAAGTGTATATACATACATATACGCCGCTGTGCCGGTTGCCCTTTTTTAGGCGTGCGCGGCGTCGACCGTAGAGTACCCAAGAGGATTTTAATTAATCTTTATAAAGTATGTACACGTATATATACAAGTGAAACGAGTATATATACATTTACGTAGAGCTAGCTCTAGCGCAGCGCGCATTTGTCCGATAGTAGCATCGATTAACTATTTCTATTTGCATATAACGAATAATCGCTTAAACGAGAATCGCGCGTGCAGAGGTTTAGGGAATATTTATAGAACGCTTGAATTATAGGAAGATATGCGATATATCTCTTTTCTCGTTTTTTTGTTGTTATTAATAATCGCAGTATGCGCATAAGGATGAGCACACGCGAACGTAAGCGCGCATAATCCGGCCAAAATCGTATTTACAAACAGATCGATATTATACGCGTATTATATGTGTTCGGGCGTGGATCGCATTATCAACCTCGCACACACACGCACACGCACACACAGAGAGAGAGAGAGAGAGAGAGAGAGAGAGAGAGACACACATTTATGTATACACAGGAAGAACGTAATTTCCAATCGTGTGCATGCATATATCCATCGAGTAATCGAAAATTCAATGCAAATATTGATAATTATTTATTTTTCCCCACTCCCGTACCTCTTTCTCGCGCTCATGCGCGTTCATACATTCACCTATAACTTGAAGTTTATATACAATATCTTCTACATTCAAACGAATCATTCCTAGAATCATTCCTAGAAACTCTCGAATACATGACACATCGAAATCCTCGCTCAACTTTCTCCGCCGTCATCCGTCCCTAAAAATTCCATAACCCTAAATCACATAGACGTAAGCCACGACTCGTCTTTCTCAACCAGTCTCTCTCCGTAAGCCTGCCGCGCAAAAATATCCCGCACGCACGCACACACACACACACACACACGCATATACTCACATTCACGGACGAGCGTATAATCTACCTGCTGCGCCTCGTCCTATGAATGCGGTAGAACAAGTTTCTCGGCACTTCGGCGAATTCCTACGACCTTCAGAATAGCGAAGCGTTTTTTTTTTCATTTCCGGACTTGGCTCTCGAACCACGTATATAGTCACGCTCGGAGCCTCTGCCGTCTTTCTGTTTACGCCGACTCGTTCGCGTAGGCGAAAGGTAGCCGCGAGGAGTGTGTGAGAGAGAGAGAGAGAGAGAGAGAGAGAGAGAGAGAGAGAAGAGGAGGAGGAAAAAATTCTAAAGGACGGAAAGGCACGCGATTGAACGGTACCTAATGCGAAGCGTTTCGCGGCTTTCTTTGCTTCTGTGACGCCCTTCCAGCGGCTACAATTATTTCTATATTCGGTGCGTGTGCGATACTGTCTTTGCGAGAGATCCTTTCGAGATTTCAAAGGGATACGTGAATAATCTAATTTTTTTTATTGTCAATGGCAGACTTATAGTCATGCTTTTCGTCTACTGTATTGTCTTCGCGAAAGATATTTTCGACATTTCAAAAGGGTATGTGTAATTTAATATTTTTTTTATTGTGAATGCTAGACTTATAGTCATGCTCTTCGTAGGGAATATATAGACGAGAGAAAAAGAGACAGGTAGAATGAAAATTGAATTTAAAGCGACGTTTATGGAAATAGCATGAACCGAATTTCCGGTAATAATCGCGTTTTAAAGAAACTTCTCAGAGAAATTCCGAGCTGAAAAATATGCTGAATTTCGCGCGAGAGTATACTCGGATATGATGTATATATACGAAGAAGGGAAATTCAGCACTCGCTCGATATCTAGCTACGAGCGCGTGAAAGATTCAACTTAAGAAGTGCAGCTGATATAATAATTTAGCCTACGAACTGTATGTATAAGCCTGATTCCAAATTCCCGGACACATCCCCCGGATTTTCTCTCACAGAACACTTGATATCACTTCGTGCGTACATAGACTCGAAACTCATATTCTTCTCAAAGGGATCTGTACGTAGCTTGTACAGGTGTATATTTGTTCCGTAATATTTTATTTCACGCCCGAAGTAATCGTTCGACTTGTTCTTTCATCTTTCTCTCATGCGAATTGCTTGGTACTTTCGCGCGTTCGCGTATAGTGCCTAGGAGCACGAGCCGAACGGAATAATTGAAGAAACGTTCCGATCTCTCTTTTATATGCAACGGAAAGAGAATAATAAAATGTTTCGTTGGCGCATGAATTACGTGCGCTACTCGCTTGATTTTTCTCCCTCCTAGAATTGTGTCATGAGTCATTTATAGAACTGCAAGCTGCAGATTAGATTGGTTTAATTTGATTAAAACTTTATTTGAAAAAACACCGAGTGATCGATAGGTGCATACATATCTCTCTCTGTTTTCAAACTTGCAACTGCTATTTTTACAGTATCGAGCGTTCGAGTAATTATGTAAATAACGAATTATTCGGTGCTAGGTATTTCCAGAAATGAAAAGCGACGGGCTGCTTTACTAACGAATAAAACTTTGACTCGTGTCAGAAGTCTACGTGTCAAGAGCGCACATTTTCTGTTTTTTTTTTTTTTTAAACTCTCTAGAAAAGAAAAAATAAACATTCGAGCGTTGTCAGTCCGCAATGGGCATTAAAAGCAACGAGAAAATGCATCCTTCCTTAATCCATTTATTTAATTGAGAAAAAATCTCAACGAACGCGAAATAAAAGCTCGAATGCACGTCGTAACATTCATGTATTCATGCACGCACAGAAATGAGCTATTCACTCTCCCAACGACGGTGCGGCAAAAGGGCGGCTCCTCGTCTCGAGTTAGGTTAGGTCAGGGGGTGGTTCGTGCGAAACGGTCGATCTTTGAATTCTGGCTCTGCAGTGCGCCCCGCCTGACGCTCTGAATCTCGGCTGTAAATAGGACGAATGATTCCATTCGTGTGGCCTCCCAACCGAACGACTCGTTCTCTCTCTCTCTCTCTCTCTCTCTCTCGCTCCCTCTCTGCTTTTTTAAGATCTTCTACTTTTTTCTTATTTCCAAAGGCGTTTCCTTGTTACGTGCGAGGAGCACTAGTCGTTTATTTTTTTCCTTCTCTTCCTATGGTCATCCCTCCTATTCTGGACTGAAAAAAAAATATCGTGTCTCGACGTTATTGCTTCCCTTCATGGCCATCATTTTTCAGATATACTGTTTTATACTTTAGAGGGATGTCGGAAATGCGCTGATTGCCCGAGGGCGATTCTTCCGACCTCGAATACAATATGTCTCTTTTCCATTGTCCAACGAAATGTATCAGTCGTATCGGTTAAAAAATATTTGAATATTATGCTTAAACGAGTGGTAGTTGCGAAAGTGAAATTTCTCTCGTTTTACACGTCTCGTAAAATAATAATGAATCGTTGAAAAATGTAGTTTTAAATGTAAGAAGGATCTCCGATGCAATATCTGAAATAGTATTACTAAATAGTTCATCGGGTACTATGGATAGACCAAGAGTTAATGGAAAGTTTGAATATTTTGGATGTCAGCCCCATGGCATTTCACATGTATTTCTTATGAGAAATGTCATGACTGTCGTTTGAAATGTTCAAAGTCTCCATTAATGGCCAGAGTTGTACACGAATTTGAGCTGTTAAACCGATTGAGGTTACCTACGAAGGGTTGAGAAGCTTACAATTAGTCTGGCAATTTTTCTTTCACGATAAACGGAATTCTATAGATGTTGGATTTGCGAGAGCTCTGAAAATGAACTCTGGCACTCATACATACACAGCCACTCGTATGTACAGGTAGGGCAGGGTAGGGAGGCTGCGAGAGATGGGATATATCGTGAAAATTAGATCGCGACGCGGAAAGAGCTGCTGTAGCTCAGTTTTCTGTATCTGCCCGAGTGGATAGAGGTTGGGTATAGCGAGACATGTGCTCTCTATTGATGCTTCTATTTTCAGGTTATATACACTTTATTCCGTCATTGATTGCCATGTATCACTCTCTGGGAAAATAAATTCTTCTATCTGCTCGACTGTAACTTTTCATTGAGCTAAAGCTCGCCCAAAGCTCCAAGCGGCACATTTGAAGTATGAACAAAATGTTTAAACGCTGTAAATTCTCCGAGTATGTGTAACTTCTACTCTGTGCACAATTTGTAATATTAGAGTAAAAAGAATAAGTAATTGTACTTCAACGCCCTCGTAGATACTCTCGTAGATACTCTCCTAGATACTCTCCTAGATACTATCGAACTATCTTTCATTGTCGTTGGTGAGTTATTTTTGCATCCGCGAACTCTGTAATTATAACGGTATTACGGTATTACACGCGATTATTCATTAGAGATTTTTTGCCAAATAAATGAAAGTATCACTTAACAAGGTAATTTATAAATTTAAATTGCTTTCCTCTCCAGCGCTAGATCGCCTAGTCTTATATTACGTGCATTGTTACAAGCTCATTACGAGGGATCAGTTGGAAGAAGCGCAGTAATTTGAAAAATCGAGAGATTTCGTCGTGTCGTCTGTTAATCACTTGCCTTTTTTCTTCGCGACAACGGCCAATCCAATTGGCACTCCTTTTAATTTCAAAGAATAGTGTGCGAAAGTAAGTTAAGAAATAAACAAAAAGTAGCAAGTAATAATAAGGACTGACAATTTAAAAAGTCGACTTGAATTCGCGTCCAAGACGAGAAATAGAGACTGATGCAAATATACAATGGTACGAAAAAGAAAAAAATGTTGTTAGCTCGCGATGATGGAAAAAGTTTCAGACTCAGATATCGAGTTTCTAAGGTCGTTACGCGACTGCAATGCGAAATTTTACAATTTAATTTCACAATGAAATAATCTCGGGAATAAAAAAACACACGCGCTAGTGTAACAAAGGTCATTAAATACCCGAGGAATAGCCCAACAATAGCCACTAGCGAGTATTTTCTGCGAGCGAGATGTGGGCTCCGTGGTAAATAAAGCGAACTTTTCCTACCCGATAAGCGGAATTTCGGTCGGCTGGAACAGAGTCGAATCAGTTCTTCTTCATTGTACACTTCGTAGAGGTGCAATTGCAAAAATCTTTATTTTACTCTTGGCTTCGAAAAAATATCTTTCACGCTGACTGATAAGCTCGGTGCGCATTTCAACGAAAAATTCAGTAACGAGAAATCATTTTCGACAGAGAAAGAAAAATGTTCATGCCTCACGGTGCTTTGTAGAAGATAAGAGCTTCTGAAATGCAGTCTTTGTAAAGTGATAAATCTAGATAAAAATTCAGATCTAGGGGGAAACTAGTTATACAATATACAGAATCTTTATCGATCGTTGCACAATATCAAGTCAAATTACATATAGACGTGTGTGTGTGTGTCTATTATATGCATATATATATATAAGAGTCATCGTCAATAAACTCATTTATCAACCGAATGAAGTACATGTAGACTAGCACTGACAACGTTGAAAATACAATTAAAATTCTTCGCTTACGCACGCGCATCGTTATTTCTGTAATAATTAGTCGAGAGGATATGATTGGAAATTACCGACGTGCGATAACTTTTCACTCACTCGCGCGCTTAATTATCCGGTTTATCGCGATAACGGCTGATTTACGCTCGAAGGTTTTATAATTCACTCCTCGAGATTATTTCCACGACGAAGGCTAGGCGAGAGACGGCTAAGAAGAATAAGAAGAAGAAATAGAAGCGAGGAAAAAGAAAATCGTCGACGCGTAATAATTATATAGTCGCGTCAGGAATAAAAGCACACGTCGCGCGCAAGCTATACGCTTCGTGCGGTTTACCTCGAAGTTGAGGTCATTCGAGGGCTGAATATATATATATATATATATATATATATATATATATAATCACACGGGGCGGAGGTACGAAATTTCTGTTCGAACTATGTAATATTTCCGCTTCCGGCTACGTCAAAAGCTCGAGAGTCTGTCGCTTGCGCGGAGCCAACCGCATATGCCTACGTGACAAGGGCGAGAGAGAAAGAGAGAGAGGAGAGAGAGAGAGAGAGACAGGGAGTTGACGGTTTATACGCGGAAAAGTGCCTGAAGGCTTAATCGTTTGAAGCTCCGCAGTGCGCGTGCTAGAGCAACTTTGAAATTCAAGGGAGGAGGGAAGGGATTTTAATAAGTTTCAAGGCTTTTATAATTAGTTGGTACGATCAAGTTTTCGAATAATATGCGAAATGGAATATAATTTGGCTCTGGGCATTTCGCCGCGCGAACCACCGACCTGGAAAAACTTTTCCACCTCCTTTTGTTCTCGAACAATCGAATACGGCAAACTCCTATATACATATATAAACGTTCGATATACGCGATCTCTATATACCATCCCCTCGAATAAAAACTAAAATTCAACAGTGGAATCGAATAAATTTTCGTACAGCCATGCGCAGAGCGAGTGAGTGTATTCGCTTTCTCTCTCGTACACACACTGTGCACTGTGCACTGTGCAGCCGGAATGAAAACCGACCAGAACAAATACAATACTTTTTCCATTCTCTCCCCGGCTATTTCTATCGTATATTTATATAAATACATATACGCGCGAGATCGAATGGCAAATTCCAAAATAAAAATTCCAACGTGTGTGTATCCCGCCAAATATTGATATATACCGAACGAGAATGCGCCCGCGCTCGCGTGTGATCGAGAAAAAAATGCGATCCGAAAAAGATGAAAATAAAAAATAAAAAAAAGCATTCCAACATTCTTTCCTCTTCAAAATATCCAAACGTCCATTTAAACCTCTGCAAGCACGCATTCCGCTACCTGTACCTACACGTAGGCATAAGGATGTGTGTGCGGGCGCGCGTGTTGGGTATAAGGTAAATGTGAATTCGTCGAGCTATACCGAATAATCTCCACCGACAACGAGCAGAAAATCGCAGGGGCGTTTAAGTCGTCGAGGAAGTCAAGGGAGAGTGTATAACTTCCATCCTACATAGACTGGAATAACCTATAGATGTATCTACGTGTATGTGCCCGTGTACATAGGTACGTACACAGGTATATAGGTATATAGATAGATATATAGACACATGTACGTATGCAGAGAGAGAGAGAGAGAGAGAGAGAGAGAGAGAGAGAGCAAGGGCTGGAGAAAAGCGTTCGCGTGCCGAGCAATTACCGCGCAGTCGCGATCCCCGTTACGCGATAAGACTACCAGCGCGATATTTACGTTCTCGTATATATAATGTATACACACACATAGACGCACATGTAGAAACGGGGTGCTCGTGCCCGTGAGCCGTGCCCGTGCGCCGTGCCCGTGAGCCGCGAGTATCGCGGCCCGATGATTAGCCGAGCAGCTCGGTGCACGAGGGGACGCGATTTTCCGAGCGGTAGTACACCGACAGATTGAGGCCTGAGGCGGTAATTACGCGCGCTCATGACGTACAAACTTTTTCGATGGTTTCATCGTTTCGTCAATGGCTTCAAATTTTCCAACGATTACGGCGATCTCGCGTGTCTTTTTTCTTTTCCTTTAAAACTGTCTTACTTTGAAAAATAGATCGCAATCGATTTATCGCTTTTTCATTGGTTCATCCTTGTCCCCGGTAATTCGTGCAGACGCTCGAGATTTTCTAAGCGCAAAAGGCGGTAATTGCGAAAATAGGAGAAGAACGATGAGTTTCTATAAGAGCTGGATAATTGAAAGTGCCATTGACGTTATGCGTGGATTACGCAATTCTCCTATGGTTGCGACAAAGTCATTATTATAGGTCTTTATTGTAAGTGATTAGGCACAGTATTAAAATAGTTTGACTCGTGGAACTTCGAAACGCTCTCGTCAGGCGATTCGGTCCGTAGAATTGCGAGAGAAAGAGCGCGCGCCGACCAGTCTCGTTCAAATTTGGCGCGCTTTGCTAGTTGGGCATATGGCTATACGCTGCGCGGAGGGCTCCTTGCAGTCCGCACGCGCTGGCGCCGTGCGCGGCAGATGCGCGAAGGTCAAAAGTATTTTAAAAATAAGGCCGCTGCGCTCTCTCTGGCGCTCGGTTGCTCGCTCGCGCGCTCTCTCGTCGGCGCTGCACGCAGCACACGGCACGGCGCACGGCACGGCAAGAGTGGACGACGTTAGTAGTTAAGGGACGGGCGGCGCTGTGTATAGTAATGGCAAAAGGCCTGCGCGAGGTGAGTAGTCCCTAGTACACCGCACGACGCATATCGGGCCGCTCATATTATATACACGCCGCGTGCGCGCGTTCTCTCCACACACGGACGCACACGACTAAAAACGTTCCGCGCATTCCTGGCCGCACAAGCAGACGATCTTGTCCGAATCGTCGCCGCAAAGTGTCGAGGTGTGTATTTATCTTCACGCGCACTGCACCAAGGGGCCCAAATATACAACGTCGCCAGGAGAGCGCATACATATACATTCATTATAGATACATATATATATATCTATATATCTATATCTATATATATATCTATATATCTATATCTATATATATATATATATATATATCTATATATATATAAATATATATATACAACCAGAGGCGCACAGCTGTATTAACACGCGCCTACTGACCGTCACCTTACGCGCGCTTATAATACGATTATTACGTCTTCTATCTTCGTTATTACATGGGTGTACGTGTGTGTCGTTGCATATACTGCGCGTCTGTGCAAATATTTTTCTGTGTTTCTTTCAAAGTTAAATTGTGTATTCGCGCAGGTACGTATGGAAGCGCGCACGTACACGAAGCTGCTGCCTATGTGTCTGTGATATTACAGTGTTCTTTCTTTCTCTACTATTATACATATACTTATATATACATGTCTCTGTCTCTCCTCGTCTCTCTATGCATATACATATTTTTTCTCTCGATCTTCCTATGTGGCCAACGATGATGAGTGCGCGCGCGAGAGAGACCGTCACGTGACGCTTTTCGCTACTAACCGAGCTGAATACATCGAACCCGGACGCGAGATTTTTCGGCTAATCCGCTCTCTGGCACTTCTGCCGAGTCAGAGACTTTTCTGCGCGATCGCCGCTTTTTTCGCGTTTCTAGAAGGGAAGAGAAGCCTACTCTATGTCTCGCGTGTAAAAAAAGGAGCGCGTTCTTAACCTCGAAGCGCGCGCTCGTCGTACAGTATAGTATATACAGTTTACTCCCATCGCTCTCTCTCTCTCTCTCTCTCTCTCTCTCTCTCTCTCTCTCTCTCTCTCTCTCGCTCTGTCACTCTCTATCTCGCTCGCTCTTGCGTATAGTTGGTATAGGTATAACTATAGCGCGGAAGAAGGAGAGCGAGGAAAAATAGAGGAGAGGAAAACGCGCGCCCTCGTGCTTTCCGTTATCGCGCGATTAGGAGCGTAGCAGAGCGACCGCGATGATGGAGCAGCTGCGCTGCGCTGCGGCTGTTGCGGAGCGGAGTAGCGAAGCTTAGGCTTAGATTTCATGTGGCGCCTGACGGCTCCGATGCTGATCGTAATGCTGCTGTTATACCGCTTTCAATATATATATATCGATCGTATTGAGCTAGGTTCTTTTGCGGTTAGCCGCTATATAGATGCGAATCTCGCGTTCGAAAAGGTTCTAGAAGGTTTCTTTTTAAATGTACGTTAGCTCTCTCAGACACGATTGAGTCACTTTGCGAGAACTTGCGACTATTTTTAAAGTATAGTTCCTTCGGAAACCTTGAGCCGCAGGAGCGCGCGAGCGATAACTGCTTTACACGGGCTCGCAATGAACAGTTATGATTTCGCAAAGGTGTGGGCATCTCTCGCGATTCCTGAGCGCGCACAGCTGACACAGAACGTGCAGTACTTATAGCGGTGTTTAGTCGTTCAATAAAACGAACAAATTTTTCGCGAATACTGACCGTCTATTTTCTTCTATATTCCATATTCTATATGCTTCTGTTTTCTTTTCTAACTCGCGTATAAATGACAGTTTATCGAGTCTCGTCATGATCGACGCACGAGTCTCAAACAATCGCTTAGCTTTAGCGTTGCGAATTTAGAATAGCGGATTCGCAGCCGTTTCGCTCTCTCTCTCTCTCTCTCTCTCTCTTCTCGCTCGCTAATCTTCTAAAAATATAATTTCGTGAATCTTGACTAAGTTATAGGGACGCTCGTTTGGGCGTATCGCATATATTTATATTTATATATAGTATAGTATATATATATATATATATATATATATATATACGTATACACTGGTCGTTAGAGCACAATCGTACCGATAATTTATTTATCTTATTCCGCATTGTTTGGGGGAAAGTTTTTCTAGTCTACATTTCGTTCCTTAATGTACTCGGAAAAGGTATTCGCTGAACTTATAAGCCAATTAAACGCGCATTAAAAATGTATTAAGGCAACATACTCAGCGGCGAGAGCAGAAGAGGAAAAGAATTCCGCCCCGTACGAAACGAGAGATAATAGTTTTCGACTGTATTTGAATACCCTTATCGGTGTAGAAAGTTAACTATATAGATAAAATCGTTCCCTGACAACGTCCAAAAGTGCTCTTATTTCTCTCCGAAAGAAAAAAATCATCAACGATAAAAAATCCCGTTCTTCATCCTTCGAACAATCGATCGTTTCGATTACGAAATCGTCGTTTGATTTTTCTGTTTTTCGTTTATGATCGATCGTACCGCTCTAGTCAATAAAACCGAATGAATCCGCACAGCGCAGCCCTAAATGAAGCGCATTCCTTGCCGAGGATTGCGCGCGCTCTCTCTCTCTCTCTCTCTCTCTCTCTCTCTCTCTCTTTTACACACGAGCACACACATACACATCTATTGGTAAATACCGGCCTCAAAATATTTTCATTAGTCTTCGCTCGAAGCGCACGGAAATATTTCCGCTATGCGCCGGTTGTGTATTCATACGTGTGTTGCTTTTTTTTTGTTGCTTTTTTTCAAAGAAAAAAAAACAGTTTCATGCGTTCAATGCTCCAGATATAACTGCAAAACACTGTCGTGAGTACTCGTACAACTAGATTGTTGTATATTTATATACATACCCACACATCTTCAGTCTCGATGTTTACACAATGCGAATGTTGTACAGTTTGTCCCGATACAGGCATAGAGCTCAGCGCCGACCTTGCGCCTATATTAATAAATGCAACTTAGAAATTTATGTTAATAAATTAATATTTGACGTTACGCAACGCGCGGATGGTAATTGTCATCGAAGTACAACAGTTCGAGAGATTAGTGTTTAATATTGCCGTATACATTCTTATGAATTGTCTCGAGATACGGACGAGTTTCGATAATAGTAGAATTCCGAGCGTTAATAACGGTGGAATTCGTAAATTGCCTTCGAACGCGAGAATTAAAAAAAAAAAGAAATTCGTCAACGCTCCGCATTGCAGAAGCTTGTACGCGTGTACAGACACCTATAGAGAAGAAGTTATATTCTCGAGGAATAGAAAAAATATTCCCTCCCAGGTACGGGATTGCAGCTGTCGTTCTCGAACTGTGCAGCATTCGAAAATCATCGGAAATATCGATTTTCCTTGCTTCGAGTAGAATTCAAGTAATACACTCCTCACGTGTGTATCTGTATATATATATATATATATATATAGTTCCACGCCACAGACATCTCGCGAGAGAGTAGCGAGCGAATAGGTGAGTGACGGTCAGAATACATGGCGGTCAGTTAACCGGTGTCCACGTGACGTCGTGTTGTCGCCGCACTCTATACCCACACAGTCTTGCGCATCTCCTAAACTCGCTCTAGGTGTATATAGCTTCCAGCAACGGAGAGCAGCAGCAGGCCTCGTAAAAGAGAGAGAAAGAGAGAGAAGGGAGGGACGCTGCTGGCAGCCTTCGAGGTTATGCGAAAAAATGTTTTCGGCACGCGTAGTAGGTTTGTTCGCAGAGCTAGAGAGAGAGAGAGAGAGAGAGAGGCGCGAACGAACGCCGCTCCGTGAACCCTGAAGGGTTTTACAGTTATCCACTGCAATGTGGCACATTTGCAGAACCGTCGAGGACGAGGGGCTCTAGTGCGCTGCAAATTCTCTTTCTCGCTTCTACAGATATATATATATATATACAGAGAAAGATAGAGAAAGAAACTATGAGCATATTCTTTCTCTCTCTATTCATCTCCATCTGTGTAATAATAATAATCTCGTAATCTCACACCTATACACGCGCGAACGCACTTCGTTTACTAATAAGTGTCCACGCGCGCCTATACATATATATATATATATATATATATATACATATATATCAATGCCTGTATATTCGACAGGCCTTTACACATACAGAAATGTAAAGAGCAGATGTATATATATATGTGTGTGTGTATGCATGCGCGTGTACGTGAGTGCGCGCGCCGAAGTGTGTTTTTCCTCGGCACGCCGCAGCCGCTTCCTAGCTGTACTGGTGCTCCCTTTTTCTCTCTTATGCGCATGCACCGCCGCGCGCGGAGAAACGGAAACCGAGCGAGCGCGACAGAGACGGAACGATAACCCGCATCGCGCTTACGCAGTTGGCCAGAAAGAGAGAGAGAAATATAGAAAGAGAGACAGACCGAGCGCTATATACACTCATAGCTATATCGCGCCCTTCGCACAAGCGCGTGTGAGGCTCTGCGCCGCGTCGAAAGAGAGAAAGAGAGAGAGAGCGCGAGAGCTTTGCGCGCGCCACGGACACGTTGTTGCGCCTGTCTCTTATTTATTTTTCTTTAGTTTCTTTTACACACATAATACGCAGCAGTGCGCTATCAATCCTCGGACGTTCATCCACGAGGGGGTACGTAAGCAGAAACAGCAAGGAACTTCAAATAGAGAGAAAGAGAGAAGAAAAAAAATTTGCTGACGAGCCTTCGCAAAAGTACCACGCAGCATAGACGCTTATAGAAGGAACGCTCGCGAGTGTGTGTACGTGTCTGTGTGTTCCTCGTGTATATATATATATATATACGTGTGTCAGTGTGTGCAGAACGAACGCGAGGCCTCGTTTCTTCCTCCTTTTTTTTCTCTGCGCTCTCGCAGCGGCTGCTCTGCCGTATTCTCTTTCTCTCTCTCTCTCTCTCTCTCTCTCTGTACCTATACGTCTGGATCTCCACGCAGATATGCCTACTTTTACGTTCTGTCTATACGTTGAGTAGGCGAGTTCTGGGATCGCGTACGTACAGTGTATATGTGCGCGAAAGAGAGAGAGAAAGAGAGAAAGAGAGAAAGAAATAAAGAAAGAAAAAAGAGAGCAGAGAAGAAAGGAGGAAGAGAATTCTGATAATTTTCGGGGCGTCCTTGGCTCCGATGGCCTGACGCTGCTATTGCTGTTGTCACGAATTCATGTGTTTTCGTTTACTGGGCCACGTACTCGTCCACACCTCGTCGACGCAAGGTTCATAGTTTTAGCATGTGTATATACTTCTATAAGCGTCTTTGTGCCTGCATCGAATTCATTTTTTAGCCCTCCGAGGGGATATTGTAAGATTGTTCTGGAGATCTGCTGGACTATATTTATAGGTCAGCGAGTCTCCTGGACACTACACAGAATCCTCTACAGGGAAGTAGTTTTTCTGTCCGATGGGGAGGTTGGTGGGTGGGTTGTTTACATTCGATAGAGAGAGAACTGGGATATAGAGGGAGCAATCAGGCTGGTGTTTTATAGTTGAGATGGAGAAAGAAAATAGCAAGTTTGATTGTAGGGTCGGGATTGGAGATAAACAAGATGGACCAGCAGTATTGCCTCCGCTGGAACAATCATCCGGCCAACCTCACCGACGTCCTGAGCTCGCTCCTGGCACGTGAAGCACTCTGCGATGTTACTCTGGCATGTGTTGGCGAGACCTTCAAGGCCCACCAGACCATACTCTCTGCATGCAGTCCGTACTTCGAGAACATCTTCCTGCAGAACACCCATCCACACCCTATTATCTTCCTTAAGGATGTCAACGACACAGAGATGAAGGCTCTACTACATTTTATGTACAAGGGCGAGGTCAACGTGAGCCAACATTTGTTGCCTATGTTCCTTAAGACAGCTGAGGCACTACAGATTCGAGGACTCACAGACAATAGTGTAAATAACAAAGGAGACGATAAGAGCCCAAGCCCTGAGCCTGAGTCCCAGGCTAGTGTCAGACATTCGGACTCACCCAGCATACAGAGCCATCCTGAAAAGAGGAAACGAAAGGCCTCTGGCAACTATGATGTATCGCTTACAGGCCCACCTAGTGAAAGATTCCTCTCTGATTCTCAGGTGTGTATTACATTTTTGTATAATTATTATATTAGTAATGTGGCTAATTTATCTAATTAAAAGAAACTATCTTTAAACGTTTAACATCAATTTTGTTCTGTGCTGGCAATATGACGTCTAAATATTGCAGTATACACAATAAATTTGACGCTTGATACCCTTAAATGTGGAACTCTTAAAATTGGGACGTTTCCTTATTCTTATTTAGATTAAGCCAATCCCTTTTTGTTTTTGTGCTTCTCTGCCTTGAATATTTGTAGGCTACGAATGTTCAACAAAAATAGAACATGTGCGTGCAAATATTTCTCTTATGCACTGTCATACAAATCTTTTTACAAATCTAACTCCAAAATATACACAAAACTCTTGACTTTTTAATTCTTTTTGTTTACAAGTAGCCATTTACACATTGTGAGATTGATTTTTTAAAAGTTGCATCGTTTCTGCTCAATGGTATTGAAATACTTGAGAAAAAAAAAGGTTAAAGCTCGCATAAGAGAATATTACAAAACAAGACATATTTTATTGCAACCTATTGGTATTGCAAAGTTTCTACCTCAACAGCATAGCAAGTGCTATATTTACTCACTATTAGTCCTAGAACTTTCAAAACTTTCACTCACAAGCTGTGTATATTTTATTTGACCTAATTTCCTAGCCTGTCTTCCTAACTGATTACTGTGCATTTTTGAAATGCCTTCTGAATTTGCACACTGCCTGCTAGGCATATTTTTCATTTAAAAAAAAATTTTTACAAAGCAGCAGTTTTAAAAACGTAATTGACTGACTTATATGCTCAGCATGAAATGTGTAGATTACATTTAGCACTTGTTGAGCCACTTGTATTAACAGAGTAATCGTGTGAAGATGTATTTCGTTAATAAAATTATTCTCTTCAAATGTATCTCTTAACAATGAGTACAAGTAAAGATTATGACTTAAAATCATGAGGATTATAATGTTAAATCTATGGTAAAATAATTTTGCTCTAGTAAGCTAATGAAGCAACGTGAAGGGAAATATCAGATAAAGAAAGGTTAAGTAAGCAATCTAATGATTGTGCAAACACTCTGAGCGTCTCATGTGTATACAACATTACAAAAGATAAAATACAATGTCGCTGGAATAAGAAAAAAAATTGTCTTCCTCCACATCTTAACTGATAAAGAATAATTTTAAACAGTTGCTATCATCAAGCTGTAAAGAGTCTAGATAATGTTTTAATTTTTTTTTCTACTGATAGCATTGTAACCTCATATAAATGGCAATAAAGTAGAAATGTACGTAAATCAAGCAAATTTTTCTTTTTTATTGCAGGCATCATCACAATGTAGTTACAAATCAAGTCCAACAGTTCCAAAGTCAAATAATGCACTGGGAGGTGATCTGGATGATGGTGGTCGATCCATTTCTCCATCATCTCAATCTCAGGCTCCAATAAAACAAGAGCTTGACCATCGTATGTCTGATTTCCACGATAACATCTCTCTCCCAGTAAGTACAGTATTTTTGTTTTAAACATTGATTGCTATATGTCAATTTTTCTAGAATTTAACTTTTATTTAATATAGTTTAAAAAATTATTTGTAGTTTAGTAAAATTTATTAACCACCCGATGAATACATGCTTCTTATCTTGTGTTTCAGATATTAACATATCAATTACATAGCATTTTTTAATGAAGTACATTTAGGTACTATTTTGTGTGAATTTCTATTGTATTTTGAGAAAACCAATTTTTAAGTTAATTTCTGCAGGGTGGTTAATTATGTTTATTTGAAAGTTTTCTCAGAAAAATTCAATGCAACTGCTGGACACTCATTTGCTGAAAAGATTTCTTCGTACAAGTAATTCAAGTACGGGACAATTAAACAGTTAAAATATCGTATGTGGCAACATCTCTGACAGGCCCAGGCCTGCTCACATCGTAGTTTCGTTATTCTTTTTCCCTCATCAATGGGTGAACAAGAGAATAAAAATGCTTGACTCAGTCAGATGTAACATGGGAAGGAAGGGATAGAATAAAAAAACTTGGATTTGCTTTAACCGCTTGCTAAGTATAGCAAAATTCAAATGTGTTGATTAAGCACATATCCTTTCCTTCTCTGTTAACAGACTGGTTCGAAGTGGGAGGTTCAGGAAGTTGGGAACAAGAGTGACGAAACTGAGGATAGACCAGCGCCCTTGATTCGCGAAAATCAAGGCTTTCTTGTTATGTTGGATAGAGAAGAGACCCTAGAGTCAAAGGCAGAATACTCCTTTCGAGTTTTGGCTGCTAATAAGAGCCAGCATGATGACAGTAGGAGAGTAGGGATCAATATTCTCAGACAAGGCATATCAGTGATTCAGCCTTCGCTCCCTGGAGTAGCCCAAAAAGTCCTATCACAGCCACGAAAGTCTAGTAGATTCAAGTCTAGTTGGCTAGAAGCCTATTCCTGGCTCCAGTTTGACGAGCAAACAAATCTTATGTTCTGCAAGTACTGCAGAAAATGGAGTGACAGAATACCTGAAATACGTACTTCATTTGCGGCTGGAAACGGCAATTTCAGACTAGAGATTGTCAATCATCATGAGAAATGCAAGGCCCACAATTTGTGCTTAGCCAAGGAGAATGAGATAGCTCATACTTCCAAGACCTCTTGTCGATAGCTTCGTACTAAAAAATATCAAAGTTTCTGTCTGAAATTCTGCATTCGTATTCCCTCAAAGCCTGTCGTAGATCATCACAATTCTGCTTGAAAATTATAATTTTTATTTAGGTTTCTGAAAAGAGCAGCAAACTCCATACAAAGCCTTCTCGAATCACTACTGATGATTCAAGAATTTACATACAAACATCAATTATGTACCATCGCTTCGCTCGACTCTTCAGGCGTAAATCATCATCGCGTAAATTTTGTCTTATTGCAAAATTAAAATTTAACGGCTCCTCAGACTGACAGGTTGTACATTGACGAGATGTTGCCAGAACAAAGAATGCCAAAGTAGGCCTCGATGCAGTGATGCAAATCTGTGATGGTTTCTCTGGTTTCCGCGGAAAAATGTAATTTTTACGATTTTCGTATCGTTCTTTGCACACAGAGATACATGATATACCGTTTATATATAGTTTATTCCGGTGTCATCTCGCATAATTTATCTTTTTGTTGCACAGTGCCATATGTCTTTCGATACATTTATTAGCATGATTCTGTTATTGTAGAAAAAAAATTATCGGCCAAAAAATGGCTTTCACTCGTTGCGTACCTAATATTTATACATTCCATTTTATATTATTCCATTTCAGCAGTTGCAATGATTTTTGTTTCTTTATGTTGATATTTCTATTTTATTAATACATATTTATAGCTCTGTATAGCAGAGTATGTTGACGTGATGTTTGATTGAGAGAAAAACAGTGAGACACATAGAAATGTGTCTCACAGAAATAAAAGTTATGTTTTTTAAATATAAAAACGCATTATTCATCTTATTCACGAGACTCTCACGCCTGCATTTGTCGCACAGGGGCATCCAGTCAGTCTGCTGAGTGAAGACAGTGGCCCGACGACGGGGCCGCTCAACGACAACGTACCAAATATCGAATCTTCCGAGCATCACAATCCACCGGAAATGCTCGATGGACTCGATGGTAAGATAACTTTTTTAAATCTCAATACACACACCTACTTGTACCTCTAGTTTCACCTTGATTTTGCGCACCGCTCGCGTCTCCAATCAGCTTTATGAACATATTCTTTTTGACCATCGATCCAAACTCTTTAGAGTCTAGACTCTCGTAGCCTTTGTCAGAGCTGGGTACCAGAGCGTTGCGCAGAATCCTCGAAATCGAGGCAAATTCCTAGATATCCTGTGCATGCACGTTTGTTTACAAATCATCGCAGTAACACGACCGAAAAAATAAAGTTATTTTTTGTTTACTTTCCACGTATATATATCTATGACATTAAAAAAGAGAAAAAAGAGTGTCGTAAATAGTCACGAAAAGACGGGCATCCCTCTATTTCCAAGACTGGCCAGAGTAGTCGAGTGTATATAAAGAAATTCTGAAGAGCAGACTTTTGCTGCAATAACCAACCTTGTTGACATTTATTTATTTATTTATTTATTTTTTTCATTATTATTATTGTTTTATTTTTCTATTATTTTGATTCCAATTAAAGCCTCCCGTATATGTATATAATAACTCCGCCCAGCCTTTTGTTTGTCGATTTAAATACCGAAAGCCCTCAGTGTTTTTTACCAAATGATTATTATGATTTTCTTCTTATGGTGATGGTGTATCGTGCATCTGCTATGTCATTGTGTGGTAGTTCTCTTGATTATTATTTTTCTTTTTATTTCAATCGACTGCGATCGCGGTGTGTGCGCGTGTGTGTGCATTGTTTATATACCTTTATCTTGTATTTTTCGTTTCTCTTGTGACTTTGATTATTAATTTTTTCTCTCGTTTAATATACCTATCTTTTTCCTTTTTTTTCCTTTTTTTTGTAATTTTTCGTTCTCAAATTAATTTCCTATCGTTTCTCTTTCGATGCCGCGGAACAACACCTTTAGCTACTCTTCACGTAATAATAATGTATAACCAGGCGTTGTTTGGTCATATTCTTCTTCTTCCGGGGGTTGATGATTGGGCCGACGCATATTAACCAACAATAATGTAACCGCTAAGCGAGCTAAACTGGATCGTGTGTGTACATATAAAACTACATGTATAAAATTCATAAGAAAAGAAATAAGGAAAAGAAATAAGGAAAAGAAATGAAAAAGACTTAGTATACCAACTGCACTACTGTACCTGCGTACACTTGTGCGTGTATATAAATGTATGCAGCTGTAGAAGTGCGTTTCGTTGGGGTAGAAGGAGGGAAAGGGGGGCGGGGAGGGGAGTTTAACAACTGCGTCTCGATACACCCGGTGTCCATGAGAGTGTGCAACAATGAGAAAGAGAAGCTGCGTCTGTTGCGTACATGCGATACCTCGGATCTACGTTTTCGAGCATTCCCAGCACGCTTCGCTTCGGGGGAGAGAAAATACGTGAACGAGTGAAAAACAGGCCGGAATAGAGAAAAGGGCGCGCGAGAGAGAGGAGGGGTGCAAGAGTATAAGGGATGATCGGGACGCGCTTGGAATCCGTATGCGTGTATTCGTATAAACGAATGCTTCTCTGTTTTTTTTCCTCTTCTTTTTTTAAACGAAGAAAAAAAATTGACGATGCTCGTTTAACGCTTTCCACGTCTCCTTTCGCTTCGTTCGCATTAACGCTTCTTCGGATGTAAGAAAAAAAGAAAGACAAGCAGAAAAAAGTGCAGATACCGAAGAGTAACTCAGCTAAACGACTGATGGGTTAACGAACGCTTCCGCGTTCGTTAGCTTCTGAGCGATCGAGTAGGTTGTATATAGTTCGCGGATTTATAGAGCCAATGATGCATCTGTAGCGGAGCAGAAGTTTTTTTCAGGATATAGTATGTGATAATGTATATATATCTCTTTGGGAGATTGATCTCGTCGATGTAAACTGCGCAAACAGCTGACTGAGCTTATAGTCGTAAACGCGGGATTAGGAGCTTTTACGACGAAGGAAAATCGTTTCTGGAATCTACTTCGAATCGTTGGTATATCTTTTTTTTATCTCATTATTTTTTCAACGAGGAAATAAAAAAAGTTTGATATAGAAACTTCTGGCGAATCATCACCGCTGAATGGATTTCTGAAATAATAATGGAATCGCGCATTGAATTGAAAAATAAAAAGTCGGCAAAAAAGGAAGGAACCGAATTTTCGTTACTCCGAAGATTTGCAAAGAGTATATATAAATAATCTTTGAACCTTTGTAGGCTTATCAACGCTTCACATTATTTGCTAAGCGTTACGTAAGGGTTATGTGCCTTTCGCTGAAGCAATCGTGCGTGCAGTAATTTATATGACATACGTGATGTCTTCTATATTCCATTTTTTTGGACGATCCAAGGAAGCACGCCTTCGTCATCGCACGAAAAGAGCCGCCGTCATCTCTGCGCGCAACCTTGACTGACATTTCTGAAGTCTTTTTTCCTCTCTATCTCTCTCTTTCTCTCTCTCTCTCTCTCTCTCTCTCTCTCTCTCTCTCTCTCTCTCTCTCTACCTCTATCTCTGTCTTTGTCTCTCTGTCCACTGCAAGTAGAGCGTGCATTATTATTATGAGAAACACTTGATTATTATTATGACTTTTTTATTGTCTTTTTGAGTTGAACTTGTTCGATTGATTTCTCTGTATCTCTATCGAGCGTATTTCACATATATAGACGTTGTTGGATTTTGCAATCTGTTGTTATTTGCTCTTATTTTCGTCTTGTTTTTTTTTTATTTAACTATCTATATCTGTCCATCTCGCTATTTCTTCTCTGGTTGCCAAGCAACAAGTAGTAAACGTTGGATTATCTTTTGTTTATTTTGCAGATATTATTTTTGTTTGGTTTTCTTTAATTTTGATTACGTTGTTATTATATTATGATTCGTTTGTGCCGTAAAAAGTTGATCCTTGTTTTATTTTTTTTCACACATAGCATTTGGATTTTATAAGACATTGTTGTGCGTGTTTTTTTTAAACAGTGTATAATTTACCAGAGGGGAGGTTTTCGAAGCGTAGATGTGCAGAAAGGGAAGTTTGAACTTTTCTTTCGAAAGAACGCTTCGGCAGTCTCCTATCAGTAACGAGTAAAGAGCAGAAGCACACAGTAATTATTTTGCATCCAGTTGACATAAAATAAAAAAGAATGAAATTAAAACAAAAAAAACAAGTGTTTAAGTAAAGAATTGATCTGAAATTGGGGATACGCTTGCATTCCAGGAAGAATCAGAGTACATCCGGGGCTACAGAACAAAAAATCCGACACGAAGGAATCTAAAGACGGTATAAGTAAAGAGAATCATTTAAAGTCCGAACGTTCAGAGTCGCCGGGTGGTGGCGCTGCCGGCGTCTGCAGTGCCGGCACGAACGTCGCGACCGAGAGCTGCCGACTGTGCGGCAAGAGCGTGGCCAACATAAAAAAGCACATGAAATCCCACTTTCCCGACAAATACCAGTGCCACATCTGCATGATATCGCTGACCAGGTCCGACAATTTGAAAAGGCACATCAAGCTGAAGCACGGCATCAGGGACGGCTCCGCAGCCGCTTCCGCTGCCTCGCTGCTTAGCTCGCCATACTTGCGAGGCCTCGATGCCAAGCACTTTCTCGCCAAAGCCGAGCCGCCCTACCTTGCCTAGGCGCGCGCGCACACTCCAATTGTCGACTCGCCAAAGGATCCTCCTCTAGCTTAGGCTGTCGATCCTTTCACGGAGTTAGCGACATTTTTCTCTTTTCCATTCTTTTTGGAGAACAGTGCGGCGCGCGCGCGCGCGTGCGAGACTTTATTGTGTGTGCCCGACGATACAGGCGCAACCGGGAGCCGTGCCGCTCTCGGTAATTGCGACCGCTTTTTTGTCCTTGTCGGACCTCGGAAGCATTCAGAAACCATTTACAATATTGAACGAGAGAAAAAGTATTATTTTATTTAAACTAATCTAATTCTATTTATTCTATTTATTATATTTTATTTATTATATTTATTTATTTATTTATCTATTCGTGCGTATAAACCGACATATATTTATTATGCTATGGTAGAATTCAAAGTGTGATGATCATACGATAATTCTACAGATGTTCGCCAATGACATTTGCGATATGTCTAACCTAACCTTTAAGGTACTTAAGCTGCGATTCACTTGATTCATTCCACGAGTCGATTAGCTATGCATCATTACTGCGATTTTTTTAAATTTATTTATGCATATTCATTAACGTACTTCAGTTAAGATACTAGGATCGTGTGCAAGATTTTTCAAGTGTGTTCTTCGTCGGTTAAGTTACCTTATACTAGTTTTTTGTTTGTTTTTTTTTTATTCAAAAGAATCAAACGGATAGTCGGGTCTCGCGCCTTTTTGCACAGATAATAAGAGCGGGATTCTCGTTCGATTATCTTCATTAAATGAAACATACAAAAAATAGAAATAGAGAGAGAATCTCGAGGACCAACTAGAGTCGTGTTTCGCTATTTCCTTCGCAAGATATTTGAGAAACGTTTTATATTTCCAGCGGAATCGAGTTTACCGAAGCGTGCGCGTTCGCAACTTTATTCGAAATTTCGCGCTCGCCCTGACAGGTAAAAAAATGATAATAAAATAAATAAATCTATCAAATGACCAGGTAGGATGAAAAAATATCTCACCCGATATCGCACTCGGAATGTCGACCTTTTCGAAAGTGCAATTTGTTCGACTGGTCAATCGATCGTGTTTCAAAGGAACTTTTTTTCTCGATTCCTATTCGCGTTTGTGACTTCTTAAACTCAATATATAGATGTATACAAGACGCAAAATTAAACAACGAGGCCTTTCTTGGGTAAGAACATTGGTGTCTTACTTCGGTGTCGCGTGCAGATTGTGACGATAGATATTTATATTTTTTCTCCGAAGAATACTCGCGCGAAGTAAAGTAGTTTGATTCTATTATGAGAGATTTTTACACAGAAAAGATAAGGAATTATTCGAATTGTGGTTAAATTGCATATCACGTGTAAGGTTGTATTTTATAAACAGTTTATTATATATGACGCAGAGATAACTGAAAGATTTTTAAACTTTCTTGAGAACTATTTTAATACTAAGTGCGGTTAATATATCTAATGGTGTTATTGTCGATACATTTAGCTTTCTCATACCAGAGAAGCTAAAGTAACATTTAGAGAGGTGCGAAACATTGTTTTTGCCGATGCTCATTTTACAGTCCTAACTTTTACTTCAGTTACGACCATAGTAACAGCGATGAAAATAGAAACTATACTCGGTAAAAATGGTAGTTCGTACTTTTTTGCGCTCTGAAGAACCCCGTTCATCGATGCACGAAAAGATCAAAAGTCTAACGGAGGCTAAAATTAAGTAATACGTAAGGTCGAACGTACAAGTAACACAATTTACCCATAATGTGTCTACATTTTTAATAAACCTACATTTTTAGGGGTTCGAAGAGACAATTTTTTACAAATTACATATTTTAAGACTACTATTAAGATGGCGGAAAGTTTTTCCTATAAAGAAACAAAATACTTGTAAGTACAAAGTTAGTCGCTCGTGAAATTCGATATGAAACGGGATTTATTTTTTACTTAACTATTGATCAATCGTAAGAACCTAAAATGCGGGTACTAATGTAATCTGCGAAGTCGATTTCGGACCTAGTATGCGTAATCTTGTTTTTTAAATTCCGTTAACCGGTGCCAAATATGTCCTCGAGACAAGAAAATGAAATTAATAGTAACACTATAACCATATAACACGAAGAGAGAGAAAATATCAGCGGGTTTGTTTATTTCAGGTACATCGAAAATCGATGAGAAAAAATTGCAGAGAAAATTACCTCTTTTTACTTTGGTATCTCGTAGGTTTCATTTGAACATGACATTCCATTATTTTGGAACAACGATAATGTAACTCGAAACATTGCATTGCCATTTACTTTTATCTAGTTATAACTAAAGGTAGGTTAGGTTTTTTTCGTTTATTGTAATTTAAGTTATTGCATAGCATATTAGATAAATTGTTTATTCTTTTGTTTTTATAATTTATTATAATTATAATTCTTTTGTTTTTTTTTGTAAAATCCTTTAAGGGTTGAAAAGACTGTTTTGAATAAGTTTTATTATTCCTCTTTTGGGTCTGAGAAATTGTAGCGTTGCCACACTGTTGTGGAGCTACTCTCATCTATCGCTGCCATAGTAAGTTAGTAAAAATGGGACTTAGATTAGCGAAAATCCTTGGTTACCCTGATAGAGTTAACTTCAGTGACTGATTTTAACTGCCTGATTTTCGTACTCGATACACATTCCTGAATATGCGATAATACCAAGGCAAAAACAGCATCTATAGATTTCCCTGTCTTTTTCTCTCATCAACGATAAAGCAATAACCTTAGAAAAAGAAATCCATCGTCTCCTATAAACGAACGAATCATCGAGTAATTTTCTCTCTCGAGGGCCGATAGATAGATCAGTATTAAGATATAATTCGTACCCGCGAAGGTTGTGAGTTCGCTAAAACTAAGAAAGAATGAATCAGTGCTAAATAAGAAGCAGATAAAAGGATTAAGAAAAAAAATCGAACGAAAGAAACTTTTTTTTAAAAAAAGAATTACGTGTCGAAGACTGATTGTGAATTTCGGTAGTCGTTGAGGGTCGACTCTCCGGGATTTAGTCATTAACGAAACTAGTCCGAAAGCCCACAGGCAGACTCACTTTGACTTGCGCGGGTTTTGCGACGAAACACAAAAGGCCTCTTGTGGTGCCTTTTAAATACTCTCTTTACCTAAAAGTACAAGATACTAAACAGCTAATATCGGGCTCGAAAAAATCGATGCGTAAAAGTACGAATTAAGATTTAGAATGCAATAAGTCAATCACTATTATATTCTTCTTCAATTTCATGTACCTTTTTATTTAATTTTCTTCCTTTTTCATCGAAATTACGCAGTCGCGATAGTTCATGTCTAAGACATTATGTACTTATTCAACGTGTACTAACTTTAACTTTCGTATTATAGTTTGGCTAATATTTACTACCTATTCGTCCCTCGGTAATTTGAATAAGTTGACGTTAAGACCTTATTGAAGCAATTTTTTCCACTATAAGTGTATTAATTTTCTAACCTTAAGTACATTCTAACTCTGAATATTATCGACTAAAACGATTAGAGTGTGATTGATTTTGAACGTAAAAATAAATTCACGCCAGCCACGTCTTCAATTAGCCTACTTCACATGTCGCATATATGTATATATATATATGTGTATATATATGTGTATATATATAAATACTTGATTTGATTAAAAATTATAAACAGGGCATCAACTATTCAAGAAACCGACGAAAGTAAACTTCGGTTTATAGTCGTTGAGTTTTTTTTTGCCCCTCCATAGGAATCTTAATTTCGCATTTGCAGATCGAGTCGCGTCGAGTTTGTCATGCGATTTTTTCCCTCGACAAGCACGACACGACGGTTTTTCGAAATTTGGATTTCTATAAATATTTATACATCGCATTTGAATAATCCTTCGATTGACCTACTCCAGCGCGTAGTACATAAATTTTTCCAGTTTTCTAATGACACAGGTAAACGAGGACGTGCGCATGTGCATGAGTCGCTGATCTCGCGGAAAATTAGTAATCTCTCATTCTGTTCGCAATTCTTTAATATGATTATGTTTCTAGTAATCATTATGTACCTCTAATTAGATGTACAGAAGCATGTTCTTTTTTTTCTTAATACGTCGACTCTTTGATTTAGGATTAAGCGCGTAGGTCGTAAGGTTCTGTGTACATTAAATTATAATTTAAGCTCGGTTTGACAAGTTTCTTTGTAATTCGTTTAACTTTAAAGGAAATTCATTTTATTCCGAAAAAAGGGAGAAAGCGAGAGGGAAAGAAAGCACACATATACTATGAATTAAGAGTTTTTGCCTTCGACGAATTTCAATTGCATGTAGGACTATTCTATATGATTAATGATGACAAATGATTGTATAAACTCTTACGAATTTGCTAATAATAAATATATTTTTAAAAATATATCAAACACTTGTATACACCCCTCACTTATATTTCTTTATTTTCTCTTTTTATTCTCTAAAATAATCATGAATTATTATTTAATTATAATGTAGTTTTCTATTTTATTCCAATACAGTAGTTAGTTAATAAATCCACATGTCCAACAATAAACGGGTGGAAAAACTCCACGTACAAATCACACCATTACATTTCCATTTACCACACAAAAACTAAAGATCGATGGATAAATCCGCATTTCCGGTAATAACGCTCAGGAAATGATGTCCGGGATCGAAAGCGCGAGCGAGAGCTTGGCTTTGCGACTCATGAAAAATTACTATCTCCTATGTACGGCAATATGATTCACATCTCGCGCGATTTGTCGCGCACGAGAACTACCTTGCTGGTTAATCGAAAAAAAGAAAAAATACACCTCTTTCGAAAAGATAAGCTCCTTAGTGCGTCGTATCTCCAGTCTATTACCTGCGGAAAAGATATAACAAGAGGAGGACATCGGCAAAGAGGATCACGCGCGGAGAATCCCGCAAAGAGTTCCGCGCGACCCGGTATAAATACGCTCTTTAAATTCACCGACTCTTGCTCGATCGCTCAGTGTTAAAAAAAGCTCGTGTGTGCGCGCGAAAAAAGTGAGAGAATTACGAGTAATAGGGCAGAGAGAGAGAGAGAGAGAGAGAGTGAGAGAGAGGGGGTCAAACAGAGGGAGGGTGATACAGAGAAAAGGTCGAGGCGGCTGCGAGGACAAAGGGGGTAACTAAGTGAGAACCCTGCAACAGACGCCACAGCCGAGGTCGACCCTTGTGCACTCACGTGCAACTAGGCGGGAGTAGAACTGCTGCTGCTGCTGCTGATGCTGTTGATGATGTGTGGGGTTATGTATGTGTATATATAGCTCGAGATTCAAAGGGAAGAGTAATATCGATCGTCATTTTCACGTCTTAGAGGTTGTGTGTTGTCGGCAGACAGATACGTTGGAATTACATGCTTAGTATGTCGCGCCGAAATATCGGAAAATTTTAATTGCAAATCTATGTCAATGAATTGAAAGAACGATTTACTTTACTTTTTCTTTGGCGCAATAAATTCTGCATTACGTGCCATTGCAGGTAAACCATAATATTAAAGGAAATTCTCACAATATATAATACTAAAACTTTGAGCAGAAAGAGACAATTTATTTTACATAATATTTAATCGAGTGGACAACTCGCGCATTGTCACAAAGACACCGCGAACTCTTCGGCCTTGTCATCTTACTCTCTAGCTCTCTCTTGTTCTCTCTCTATCTCTCTGCGTCTCTCGAAAAGCCAATAATCAATGCTGCCGAGGGGCCGAACTTAAAGGCTTACCCTAAAAGCATCTCGCATTCACTTTGCTTTGGCCGAAAAAGCCGCTTTCGTGCCATAAAACTTGCAGTTTTTCTTTAAAAAAAAGTTAGGAATAAACCTCGGCTACTTTAACCTTTATAACCCTTCGCTGTAAAGACGTTGAGAATCGAGAGGAGAAGCGTTAGATCTATCTGTGTGGAGAGAAAGAGAAATAGAAAGAGAAAGAGAGAACGAAAAAAAATGCTCTAGAGAGAAAGAAGGGCAACGTACGGGCGCGTTTTTCCTCCCCTCGTCAAGGGACACAATGGGTCGAGAATCGAAAGAGGGTGAGAGAGCTGCAGTGGCAGCAGCAGCAGCACACGCCAGAAGGATTATATGCTGCAGCCGTCGACGTCCCTTTTTCCCTCTCCCTCCAAGCCCACCCCCCTCGAGACAGAGAGAGAGAGAGAGAGAGAGAGAGAGAGAATAACATACACGCACACGCAGGAGGTGATCGATGCGCGCAGGGGTGCGGCTGCGCCGCAGTACTACTGCATCGAAAAATCCAAGAGGGTGAGGAGGCCTGCAGCTGTTTCTCTCTCTTCCTCTCCTTCTCTCTTTTTTTTATTATCATTGAGACTTAGTGTCTTTGTTCGTTATAACTTCCTCTTTGTGGTTTTTGTCTCGTTTTTAATTCTTCTGTTTTATAGATATATACCTAGAAAACTCGTCGTTTTCAATTTTTCGTGCTGTTGCGTTATATGCGCAACTTTTTCTGTCTAATTTTCTCGGCAAGTGTCCCAGGTACAGCAGTACCGGCTGATGTCTGGCCTCGTTGTTATTACTTGCATGCGAATGAAAACTGCGTTCGTGAAATAGAGAGAGGGAGAGAGAGAGTGAGAGAGAGAGAGATATCCAAACGTGCATCCGGACATACATATAGGATATATGCACGTGTGGATATACTCGCACCCTCGGATGCTGCTTGCACGGGATGATAATGTGCGCCAGCGAAGGGACGAAAACAAGGGGGACTGGTGAGTTCACCCTCCACACACTCTCTCTCTCGGTTCATTCCTCCGTGTCACTCCATATATCCCGAACGCGCAGCCGGCTGAACAAAAGAAAGAAAGCCGTGAATGAAAAGCTACCTCTCTCTCTCTTTATATATCTGTCTCTCTCTGTTACCCGCGCCTGTGCCCGTCTGTCTGTCTGTCTCTGTCTCTCTCGCTCCTTCTCTCTCTGTTACAGTGTTGGCCAGTGGTGTCTCACTGAAGAAGAGAGAGGGGGTCGTCGTTGTAGCGTCCCTGCAAAGAAGCAGCAGCAACGACGACGGGACGAGCGACGGAGGGCGATGGCAGCTAGGACAAGCCTACGACAACATGTCGACAACGTCGTCGTCTTCCTCGTCGCCGCCATCGCCGCAGCCGCTGCTGAGGATACTACTACCACAAACACTAGCATTAGGATGTACATCTGTCTGCAATGCGGCAAGTCGGTTAACAATGGCTGGCTACCAGCTACACTCTCATTGTTCACAGAACTGACCGCATCCTTTAATGCGGCAACGTCTTCGCGCGTAACAATGATCTCAAGGCTCACATTCGCAGCAAAACATTCTATCAGATTATAGACGCACCGGTGGATTCGACGAGAGAGACAGCTTAAATTACGGAATATGTATATATATATATATATATTCGAAGAGAGTTAGAGACAAAGTCAATTGGTCACCCCTCGGAAGAGGGCGCCACTTCTCGGGGGGTAGTTACCTAATCTCCACTGGACGGCTGTGAATGTATTCTCATTGAATTTCTACTTTGAAGTTTTTTTCAAATGATATGCAGACTACAGAGTAAAAAGCAGCTGATAACAAGACATTCTTGTGTTCTGATTGTAGCAACGTGAAAAATTGCTGAAAATATGGAAATAAAGTGATGACTTTTCACAAACATTGACTCTTATATCGCGCTATACAATCCTGTCCTCCGGCAGATGTCGCACTAGTCCATGCGCCTGGTGTTACAATAGGGAGGCTGCTGCTGCGCTGTATCAGGGGGACGAGTCGATGATCTCATTCTCTTTCTCTCTCTCTCTCTCTCTTACTCCCTTTCCCTCGAGTCATTCGACGCCTTGGACAAAGACGCGACAGTTGCAGAGGGAGGCTCTATGTCGATGAAAAATTCCCAGCCGTGTGCGTTGTGTAGATGTGCACAAAGAGAGAGAGAGAGAGAGAGAGAGAGAGAGAGAGAGAGGGGGGGGGGAGAAGAGGGTGAGGGGACATCAGCGCAGTATCGACGCGATTATTGATTTTTCGCTTAGACAAACGCACTGGAGGTATTATATAAACTCGGCGAGTTTTCGCGAAAATACACGCGAACTTCTCTGCTTGGTGAACTTCTAAGAAGCGCTTTGAGGAACTGCGCGACATCTGTCACTTGGAATAATAATTAATATTTGCAAAAGTATTTTGGTTGATAAGATGGAGGCGGGAAATTCAAACGATTACTCAGTTTAAGTATCTCCTCGCTAACTTGTCAACCGAACTACACTCTTCAAAGAAAATGTCCTCGAAATATAGTGTTCTCAAAGCTCGTTCTCCGCTTTATATCCTCTGTACTTAAATGAGATTCAATTGACATGCTCATTCAATTACAAGAAAAGCGATGTTTTAAGCACGTTTCTTGTTTAAATCAATTTACGCATCGAATAATATAATCTCTCTCGAGGAAAGCTCAATCTTTCTCTCGAGCACTTTTTTCACAGTCGATCGATCACTTCACCACGCATTACATTCCAGCGAGAGAACTTACCTAGTTATACAATTGGTTAGCGAATAATTATATACAGCAGTGATAATTTTCTTCTTCCCTTCCCATAGAAAAAACTTTTGCTCGACTTAACCTCTATCGGAATCCGTTCGTTACACGTTGCGGAAACGAAGTCGTGGCAACTTTTTTCGCTCGATTCGTCAAGATCTCTGCTTATTGTCGCATCGACTACGTCAAGTTTCTGTACAGTAGGTTCTTTTTGTACAGAATGAAAATTGTTTCGACGTTTTCATTGTTTCGACGTTTTCATCTTGTTTCAGTTTTTTTGTTTGACGCGCGCGCACACCCGCTTATACAGCCTTGCTCCATCAAATCGCTCAACACAAGCGAAAGTTGACTGTCCGCTGTGACGGTACATCCACGGTTCGAGGACTCTTTTGTAATAAATCGAGAGCATCGCTAAATTTCTCGTCTATGTGTGTATCTATTATATGCGCGGGTATATTCATGGCTTTTAATTAATGCGCGCTCTCGCGTCTGTCTCGCTGATTGTTCGGACGTCATAATTCGCTGTTTCACGAGCTTTCTTTTGTTCCACGAGCAGCGTAGGTGCGTGTAATCCTATTAGCGCAGGGTCAGCGAAGCCAGACCGCGACTATCCTTGCAGTGAATTTTCACATTGTTCGCTTTTTTTTAAATTCTTTCAACTTTACAAACAGGATTTGTGGGTATATTACATACGGAACTTGGTAGTATCTAGTGTGGCGTTAAAAAAAATTTGTTTTTCAAGTTTTAAGTTTGAATACAAAATACTCTCTGCTTTCAAAGTCTCGCAACAACCTATTCTTTTCAATTAGTTTGTGGTTTGTTTGAAAGTTAAGTATTAGTTTAACGACAATTTTGCATTAACATTTATCTGTCGTGCGTACAACATTTGAAAAACACGTCCTTCCTTACAATCGAAACGAACAAAGCGACGCAACAAAAAATCTCTCAAGTATCCTCGGGATAATAGTAAGCGAATGTGCCGTTGTTAAATAAAAAAGCATCTCCGTTACAGCAAGGCTTGCTTTTTAGCACGTCCTTCGCGCGGTCAATTGCGAAGATTTAAAAAATTTCCACCGAAGGGCAAAAGATTAATCCCGTAATGGCTTTCGATAACGCTGTCGAGTGATTAACTATTCTTTGTGTAACCATGTTTCTTACTTATTGTATATGAAACGATTAAATTCGATGTAACGGCTTACCCGATACCTCGAGTAACTATTGTTCTTCGAAATTCTATATTTGAAGATCTTTTCCGAAAATTTCTATTAGAAAGGAAAACCTGTATTCTGTATGTATCGTAATGTGTGCGAATGTATGTATGTTTGTACATAATCAAAGTAACTCCTCATTCGGCTTCGTGGCGTAGACTCACGTTTCTCGCTTTCGTGCAAATCACAAACTAAAGGACGGGAGTTCATGTAATAGTATGGTAGCATACAATGAGCAGTACAGCATATTTATATTCGGGGAATAGGTAGGAGGGCATAAAGGAAATCGCGTGGTTTCCTGGTTGTAAAGGGAATGTAAAAAGTCAAGGAGAAAACGAGATATCTCACATTATTATTACTATTATTGTCATTATTACTATTATTACTATTATTATTATCATTATTATTATTATTATTATTAATAGTATTAGTATTAGTATTATTATTATTATTATTATTATTATTATTATTATTAATATTATTATTATTATATTCTCTGGCTCTTCTGCACATAATCGCGTATTCATCGTTCTCACTGGTGCTGTGTCTTTCTATCGCTAATTTTTCTGCGTGCGCGTGCGCGTCTGTGTATGGGCGTGTGTGTACGCGTGTGTAAGTGTATGTGAGTGTATATACATACTTTGTTTGCAATAAGTACATGAATATTTGGCTCGCGTAACAACAATTAAATAACACAGAAAAAAATGATACCTAATATTTTGCTCAATCTCACTGTCGCTATCTTTCTTTCTATTTCTCTCTCTCTCTCTTTCTTACATATACAAACACACAGCAACACATACACACATGTATTTTGCCATTTATTAAAACGAATAATTACTCGAGTGCAATGAGATGTGGCGCTACTATTAACGAAGCTAACCGAGAAATAAAAAACTTTTACGATATCTTAGTCTAACACACGAGGCGTATACTGTCTTTCTCTCTTTCTCTATGCCGTCCTAAGTCTATGTACATATTCGTAGCAGCCATATATATATATATATATATATATATATATATATATATATATGTGTGTATATAGCTTGTACAGTTCAGGCCGATAAACTCTGTACAGTTATTATTATGCATATTATCCTTCTTGGAATAATAATTAAAGAAGAAAGTAACATAACGCTGCTCACACGCTAGGCATTCAGTCGACGAGTCGTACGTATGCGCGCAGCTTGAATACGTTCTTTCTGCTGCCATCTCGCGGATTTTCGAGCAAGTACAAATCAGCTAGCCAAAGATTTTCACGCGCTCTCTCGATAAATCTTTGGCGGAAAATGAAAACGAAAAAGAAAAGTTTGTGTCAAGGAAATTCTTCGCATAACGCGGAATATATCTTGGGTGCGTAATCGAAAGATTTGACGAAAAGAGTTAAGAACAACGATTTATCGCTGTAAAGGACAGCCCACTGAGAGGAAAGCTCTAAAAAAGACTCTGCTTCTTCAGGTGTAAATTTCCCGGAACGACGGGCGCGCTTATGCTCGCGCACGAGTCGACTGAATGTATTTGGGGGTGATCATGCTCAAGGAAAATCGACACTTTACCGCCAGCTTATAAGCGCTAACGCTCTCTCTCTCTCTCTCTCTCTCTCTCTCTCTCTCTCTCTCTCTCTCTCTCTCTCTTCCTCTTCTTCTGTCCATCTATCTCTTTCTCTCTCATTCGCTCACTCACTCACTATGTTGACATATAGACACCTGCAGCGCTCGCTCAAATCCTTTCACGCTCGAGTGGCTCGTTTCCGAGTCCCTCACTGTATTAATACTATCCCAGCCAGAAAACCCTTCACCTCTACATACTCTCAAGTACGGAATTGCGAGCAGGAGAGCAAGAGAGAAAGAATAAGAAAAAGATAGAGGGGACTGTGAGAGTTTTATAGATGGTGATTATGAAAATAAGAAATAATATTTCAAGTTGGGATATATGCTGCTTTTTTTTGTATAATGTGGTATAACTAGTATCTATCCTTTTTTGAAGAATCG